>CM040244.1:201789327-201854295 GCA_022545495.1 Chrysanthemum lavandulifolium
GGTGACCAACACCGCCAAATGAAACCTATATGAATATTGATCAAGCTTTATGTTGATGTTTGATGAAATGGGTTGGAGCTGAAACTGAAGTTCATATTATAAGTTGGAAGCTGGAGCATATATTTATATAAAGTTATTTAGTAAATTAGTTGGAGTTGATTTTTTTTAATCGCATAAAAATACATCAAATTCAATTTAAATATATTTTCGGCTTTTACGTGATAATCAACTATATTATAAAAAGTATTTAAGTAATTTGATTAACTTAAGCCCCATAAGCCCGTTTTTTGCTTTTTCCCCTGTTTAATTTTAGGTGCGTGACCGTCTCATCTACGACATATTACATGACCACAAACAACCCACATCATACTACTTTTGTTTTCGTAGGCGATCCCTGATGGTGCGTTAAGTCATTAACCCACTCAAGTTTAATGTTAATCAGTAGGTATCTTACGCCTTCTTTTAAGACTAAACACCCTTTTAAACCCACTTCTCCGTTCCCAACTCGTTAAGTAGCAACTATCTATACTACATTATAAAGCATTTGGGACTTCCTATAAAAGGAAGTCTTAAAATTTTAAGACAAAAAACATTACTATAAAAGGAAAATTAGAAAATTAATGTAAATTTTAAAAATTTAAGTCTCATTAAAACTATATAGTAACCCCTACAATAATGATATATTTAATAGAATTATTTAAAATAATAATAATAATAATAATAATAATAATAATAATAATAATAATAATAATAATAAAACTCACTAAATTTATGACTACCAATTTAATGCTAAAATTTGAAAAATAAAAGTGATAATTATTTACACTATTAATAATTCGGACGTTCTACTTTTGAAAAACATATATCTACTTCGTTATACAATATTTGGGACATGCTATGAGAGGAAGGTTTAAAATAAAAAACATTTGCTCGCCACAAAAATAGTTACCTGGTACCCGCCGCCGCATTGCGCGGGTACCCTTCTAGTGCTACTTTAATTATAAACGCATTTTCCTGACTATTATTTATCAAATAGTCTCTAAAATATTATGCTATAACTACGATTGGACTCAAACACACGGTATAAAAAAAAATTATGAAAAATGAGGGTGTACATTTTACACACAAAAATAAAAATGGCTAAAAAACTAGTTATGGAGGTATCATATAACTTTCAAGGTCTATATACACATAAATATATGGTCTGCTAATAATTAGAGCTGACCGTGTTTTCATGTCCCAGTTTTTATTACATATGACAAAAGCTTTTACTAATAAAGCTTCAGAGACCGAAACAAGAACAATAACCTATTTTCAAAGACGTAACAAAAATATATCTGAACCTCCCCTTGTTACAAGGGTCTGGGTAGCAATTTGTGTCGGGTTTGGGTTGGTGGGTTCATTTTCACGGGTTGATGGGTCAGATATGAAAGGTTTTTAGTCTAATGATGGGAGTTTGAGATTTTCCAGTGATGGCCCAAGTTTAAACCCCACACAATCTTCTTAAACTAGTCGAGTCCATATTGTTTTAAAGGGTGACTTTGTTTTGTTGGTTATAGAGTATTGGCGTAATGCATAGACAACATGTGAATCCAATTGCATTATGTAATATGTATATATAATCATGTTCGAACTTTGTATTAGTTATTAGAATGTAAAAGAGGGGTTGGTTAATAGTTGAAGGACTCATATTGGAACATTGAAATAGTGTAGGGTTTGTTTTGTAACTTTTCTGTTATTCTTTTCTCCTTCCTCCCATCTCCTTCCTCCCATCTGTTTCTGCTGTATAAAACCTTTGTATCTTTCATTTTGAAGTAATAAGGAGAATCATTTTCACCGTGCGAATGTGTTTCTCTCTACTCATTATCACAACATGGTATCGAGCTCGAGAATGAGTTCTTGATCGCCACAACCGTTACAACCACCGTAACTAACTTTTCCGATCACCATAAACCACCGTAACTAACTTTTTCCGATCATTATCAAATCATCATTTCTCCATCATTTCTATCATTCTCATCACAATTCTTTCATCAATAACTATCAATTTTTCATCTACATTCTGGTAAAGTGATTCAGTTCAAGTGTCTTATTCAAGACTGAATTTGTTGAATCATCTCGTTGTTATAACGGTTCTTTCAAGATTGTTGAAGCTTCCGCAACGTGTTAACAATGGCAGCATCATCTTCTTCAACTGATGCTACTAGCCAAAACAACAATCTCTTTTGTTCCAAAATCCATCAGATTTGCATCCTTCTGATGGCCCTGGTACTCTTGTGGTGAATGAAAAATTGTTAGGAGCACAAAACTATCGTTCTTGGAGAAGATCGGTTGAAATTGCGCTTTCTACCAAAAGAAAGTTAGGTTTCATCAGAGGAACAGTTCCAAGATCACAAGATGATGGGAATTTACAAGAACAGTGGGATACATGTAATAATCTGGTGATTAGTTGGTTAATGAACTCAGTATCTGAATCAATTGCAAAGTCTATTATGTTCATTGGAACTGCTTATGCAATTTGGATTCAACTTGAGAAAAGATTTGCTCTCAGCAATGGGTCACATAAGTATAAGTTGAACAGAGAAACTTATGAGACTATGCAATCAGGAAGATCTGTGAGTGAGTACTATACAAGTATGAAGTGTGTTTGGGAAGAATTGGATTCAATGAATGAATTGCCAAGAATAGTCAATATTACTCCAGAAATTGCTGTTTTTCTAACTGCTTTGAGTACTCGTAAAGAAGAACAAAGATTGTTTCAGTTCTTGAATGGTTTGGATGAAAATTTTCTCATCAAAGGAGTCATTGTTGTTAAACTCTCCTTTACCAAGTGTTGAAACTGCTTGTGCTTTGCTTCAGCAAGAAGAGTCTCAAAGGGGAGTATTTGGATCAGGACAGTCAATTGTTGAATCTACAGCCCTCTATAGCAAAGGTGAGGTCAAAGAGAAGTGTAACATATGTGGCTACAAGTGGCATCCACCAGATAAATGTTGGGAGAAAGTTGGTTACCCTACATGGCATTACAAGTATAAGCAGTCACAGAAAGGTAAAGCTCCTCAGAAGGCTGGTCCAGGTTATGTGAAAAAGACAGCTGCAATGGTTGAAACTGGTGGTCATGTGGTCTTCACTTCAAAGCAATTTGAGCAACTAATGAAGAGTATTCCTCATTTCAATCAGACCATTGATGAGACCAATGCATTGGAACATCCTTTTGGAGAAGGTACACTTTACTGTTTTTCTTGTGTGAATGGGGTTATAGAAGGATGGATAATTGATACAGGGGCAAGTGATCATATGTCACCAGATAGCAATGATTTGAATGATGTTGAGGCTCTTAAGTGTAAACAGTTATTAATTTGCCAAATGGACATACTTCATCATTTCAAAGTAGGCAATGTTGCTTTACAAAATGGACTTAAGCTAAACAATGTTCTCATAGTTCCTTCCTTCAAATTCAAGCTTTTGTCGGCCTCTAAACTAACAAAAGATTCTCATTGCTTTGTTACATTTTATGAGAAATTCGTGTTATCCAGACTTGAAAACCGTGAAGGTGTTGGGCTTGGGTAAAAGCAAGTCGGCCTCTATCATCTACTCAATCTTCCTCGGATCAAATTCATTCTCAACTTTCTTCAATGGTTGTGTCTCGCCTTGAAGATTGTAGTCTATTTTCATTTTCTCAAACTGCTCGCTCCAACAAACTATGCTTTTAGTGTTTTCAATAATTCTTACAGTTTGTGGCATCATAGACTTGGTCACATTTCGATTCTACTTTCAAACATATTACTACATTCTCGAAAGTGTATCTCATTCTAATGAGAATTCTTGTTTGACTTGTCCAATGGCAAAATTCACAAAACTTCCATATTCGCTAGTAAATCTCATTCCAAAGTTCCATTTCACTCATTCATATAGACATTTGGGGACCCTATAAAGTTCCAACCATAGGGAATCATAAGTATTTTCTCACTATAGTTGATGATTGTAGTAGAGCTGTTTGGACATATTTACTAGTCGAAAGTCGATGCCTTTGCTACTTTCAAGTCATTTGTTACTTTTGTGAAGAAGCGGTTTGAAAAAGATATAAAAGTGGTGAGATCGACAATGCCTTAGAATTTCTCAAAGGATCTATAGGCCCTTTATGGACTCACTGGGAATAGAGCATCAAACTTCATGTGTTGATAGACCTCAAAGAAATGGGAGGGTAGAAAGGAAACATAGAAACATATTGGAGATAGCTAGAGCCCTAAGATTGCATGCTCATTTGCTCGTACATTATTGGGGTGATTGTGTTATCACCGCAACATATCTCATTAATGATTTCCCACTGCTGTGTTGAAATTTAAGACACCTTATGAAGTTTTGTTGCAATCTAAACCCGAGTATAGTCATCTAAGGGTGTTTGGTTGTTTAGCAATGGCTAGTAATCCTTCCGAGTTGTCGACAAATTTGATTCCGAGGTGTACCTTGTTTATTTCGGGTTATCCACAACATCAAAAGGGTACAAACTTCGAATTTCTTTGAATCATACAAGGTTTGTGTCAAGAGATGTTGTCTTCTATGAACATATATTTCCTACTCTAAAACAAGTATGTTGCAAGTTCTTCAACCGTGCTCGCACCCATTTCTTCACCATTGTGGTATGAAGATTTTGTGTCCACAACACAACCTGCTCATGAGCCCTTTGTTCTTCTTGAAGTTGTTCATGATTCTCTGAAGTTGTTCATGAATCACTGAAGTTGTTCATGAATCTGCGATGTTGTTCATGATTCTGCGATGTTGTTCATGAATCTGCGATGTTGTTCACACTACACCATCTTTCATTCCCATCACTAGTGTTCAAGATGCGAGAATCAAGATCCACTAGAGTGTCAAGTGCTCCAAGTCGGCTAAAAGATTATGTAACACCAATTCATCAACCAAAGGCTAATCAAGTGTCGATTACTCCTCTTGCCTCAATTTCATGCTTTTCTATGTGCTTTGGTGGCTCACCAAGACCTACTTACTTCAAAGAAGCGGTTAAAGAAGAAGACGGTGTAATGCAATGAATTTGGAGCTAAGAGCATTAGAGGAGAATGATACATGGAAGTGATCGTTTCTACCTAAAGGAAGAAAGCTATTGCTTGTCATTGGATCTACAAAATCAAACTCAAAGTGATGGTACACTTGACAAGAAGAAAGCTAGACTTGTAGTGAATGGGAATAGGCAAAGAAAAGGTGTTGACTATGAAGAAACTTTTGCTCCAAAGTGGCAAAATGGTGATATTAGAGCTTTACTTGCAAGTGGCGACCATGAAAGGTTGGGAAATTTGTCAAATGGATGTGTCTAATGCCTTTCTCCATGGTGATCTCTTTGAAGAAGTGTATATGCAAATGCCTCATGGTATATTGGAAAGGGAGAGTGTGCAAAATGTTCCTGCTTGATTCAAGTTTAGTATGCAAACTCAAGAAGTCCTTGTATGGCCTCAAACAAGCACCTAGATGGTGGTTTGCTAAACTCTTCAAAGATTGTTGTCCTTGGCTATACTCAATCTAAGGTCGATTACTCATTGTTCATCAAGACAGATGTTGAATCCTTTACTGCTATTCTTGTTTATGTTGATGATCTTCTAATCACCGGTTCTAGCAACACTCGATTCAAGCTCTTAAAACACAATTAAGTACTCATTTTCACATGAAGGATTTGGGTCGATGAATTATTTCTTAGGATTGGAGGTGTGCAAAAGTGACCAAGGCATTTTCATCTCTCAAAAGAAGTACACTCTTGATTTACTTCAAGAAGTGGTTTGACTAATGCAAGACCATACAAGTTGCCTATGGATTCTCATATCAAGTTGCAAGCGGACATGGGAACTCCTTTACCGATCCAAGTATCTGAAGATACATAGGCAAACTCATATATCTCACAATAACAAGACACGATATTTGCTATATGTGCGGTTGTTGAGCCGCTTTATGCAAAATCCTACATCGATGCATATGCAAGCGGTGAAACATTTGATGAGATATTTGTTGAATTCACCAGTCAAGGTATATTATTAGCTAATGGTTCATTGTTCATTTGATCGCCTATTGTGATGATGATTGGGCTAGTTGTCCTATGACAAGAAGGTCCACCATCGGCTATTGTATTTTGTTGGGTCAATCACCTATTTCATGGAAATCTAAGCAACAAGTGGTGTCTAGATCATCACCGTCGAATACGAGCTATGGCCCTAACATGTTGTGAAGTTACTGGTGGTGACATTGTTGAAAGATTTGGGGCTCAAAGATCTTGGTCCTGTAGATTTGAAATGTGATAATCAAGTCGCCATATATATAGCTGCCAATCCGGTCTTCCATGCCAGAACAAAGCATATAGAAGTGGATTGCCATTATGTAAGGGATCAAGTCAAGAATGGGGAAGTCCTACCTTCTCATGTTTCCACTAAAGACCAGCTGGTTGATGTGTTTACTAAAGTTCTTCCAGCAGATCAGCATTCTAAATTAATGTCCAAGTTGGGAGCTTGCGGTCCTTCCACCTCTCAACTCGAGGGGAGTGTAAAGAGGGTTGGTTAATAGTTGAAGGACTCATATTGGAACATTGAAATAGTGTAGGGTTTGTTTTGTAACTTTTTCGTTATTCTTTCTCCTTCCTCCCATCTCCTTCCTCCCATCTTTCAACAGATAAAACCTTTGTATCTTTCATTTTGAAGTAATAAGGAGAATCATTTTCACCGTGTGAATCGTGCTTCTCTACTCACATCACAACATAGACAAGTTTCGAATGATTATGATATTAAAAAGCTAGGAGCTATCGCGTATATCGGGTACTTTCGTTTATGTTTTTATATAATGAAAACCAAGTCAACATGTAGTCCGACATAGGTTGAGGTAATCAAATGTTGATGACTTATATGATATAGTGAATGCGTGTGAAACAATTTGAGATAAAATAATGTCATCTACCGTATCTTTAAACATGTTGAAGTAAAAAGTTATTCAATTTGTTTGTGATAATGGTAAATAATATATATACATTCTCAAGTTATTGGTTTTTGTTGTGACGTGGTGGAGTATTTTGGCTTAGTGTGCTTCTCAAATTGGGTGTCAAAGCTTCCTTAAAAAGATTTTGCAAATATGTGGAATTTTGGTTGAGCAAAAAGTTGTGGTAGTGTTATTCCTCATAATGCATAGTAAGAGTGAGCACGATTTGATTTGGGATGGTTTTTGACCGAAACCAAAAATATTCTGGTTTCGGAAAATCTAAAATCTAAATCGATTGGTTTTTTCTATCCCTTTTCCTCTTTCTCTGTTCTTTATTTGTTTGGTTTCATTTTCTCTATTTAAATTTCAGTTTCATCTTGGTTTAGTGGATGATAATGAATTAATGATGTTGGTGTTATTGTTTGAGATGAGAGCGAGTGATACAATAGTGATTATGTATCAAACATTTTGAGATATGTATCAACCAACTATTTTTAAAGGATGCGATGGAATGTTAGGAAAAAATGGATTTTGTTTTTTTTGCTTAGTGTGCTTTTCACATTTGGTGGCCAATCTTCCTTAAGAAATATTCTGCAAGGGGTTGTGGTCTTTTGGTTGAGCAAAAAGTTGCGGCAGTGGTCTTTCTGATATTGCCTTGAATGATGATGTTGTAAGTTGCAGTAATTGGTTCTAGCTCATTTTGGTTTAATGGGTACCGATAATTCCAAATTGTTTTCAAGGCGTTATTAGATTAAAGATTTTTACCAATAAATCGTTTCAAAAATTTCTAACTTTGTATGAAGTTTTTCGCCTTAAGTATACTACAAGACATACACTTTTAGCTTATTTGATTGCTCTTGTTCTTTATTCTTTAATCGTATTGAGAGTACAATTTGATCTCTATCTGTTGTCATTTTTTATTTATTTATTATTTTTATTTTATTTACTTTTTTATTTGTTCATTTTATTCTTATCCGTAATAACTTTCGTTTCATGTCATTTAAAAATAGTTGGTTGTTACTTTTATAAAATAATCCTTTAAAATGATAACCAACCAATAATTTAAAACTTATTCTATTAAACTTTGTTTTTAACGGTAATTTTAATTAAAAACTAGCAAAAGCTAGAAAAATAGATTACATAAAAGTTATATAAGTTAAAGGGTTTTTCAACTAACCTACCCAATTAAGATTACACCTAGGAGTTCTAGATGAAATCTACGAAAAAGATTGAGAGACTATGGAATCCCAAAACGTCGCCTTTTTTTAGGAGGACTTGAAAAGATCCAAAGGTTGCAAAAGTTCCAAATGGACCACATGAGAATCCCCCCCTTTTAAGAAACAAGCGAACCTTGGAGGAAACATGCAAAGAGTCGAGCCAATCATACCACTCCGCAATATTGCCACAAACCGAGATATCCAACTCCCACCATTTGGCTAGAAGAACCCACAAATCTTTTGCCATCCCACAGTTGAAAAAAGAGATGATTAACCATCTCAATATCATCAAAACAAGAGGGACAAAGAATCGAACCGACCTCAATGGCTTTTCTATCTAAATTAACCCTAGACGGGAGTTTATTGAGATTCAATCTCCAAAGAAACACATTGACTTTGATAGGGATACTTCGATTTCAACGGGTAGCTACAGTGTCCGTATCCAAAGTGTGAGAGTCTACCAAGGAGCGAACTGAGGCAATTGAAAAACCTGCATAAGCATCTAATAACCACTGCCAAGAATCACATTGATGTAAGACTGATATTCCCGATAGCAGTCTTTAAAGCATTAAATAGAAATGACTTCACACCACCTCTTCAATTTAAAAAAAAAAGAACAGTAACTTGAACCCAATTCTTCAATTCAACACAAACAAGTGAAAGTTGTCAAATTCAGCATCTAAAACTTTGTGAAAATATTTAACCTAACAACAAATACATTGTTGAATACTCAGAGTTGAACGGTGTGCACTTAGTTTAGTGTCATATGCAACGAGAGGTATAACCCTTTATCATACATCAGAAGCCTGTAAACATATCATTATCAGAGACTGATTATAATGAAAGCTCACAACCCTCCCCCACCCAAACACCAATGAATGCTCGACAAAGTAAAGCTAACGACGAAATTTAGATACATTGATGATCTAGTAATCTAGCATAAGAAATAACTATCTTACCCTTGCAATATATTAAGTCCCCTCCGACCCTTAATAGAAATGTTCAAGTTTCATACAAATCAATATTAGAATAAGGGTTTGTCTAACGGGTGTCCATAGGACACTGATTAAATGTTATTAACTAAACCCGAACTTTCCTTTTAAAATTTAATACACATTAATAAAACATATAAATTACCTTATCTACATGTGATATTTAGTTTAATGAACTCGACGTTTCTTTTTTTATGCATCCAAATCAATGTGGGCACTTGTTAAACAAAGAGTTATGATATATAGGCCTACATAATAGACCTACAAATAGGCCTACACTTTTTATCCAAACCAATGCCCTATGAGCACCTTATTTACATTTTAACAAGTTTCAAACACTTTTTATATCTCTCCATATTAACCAATCATACTTGTACGTCTATTTTTAGGCACATATTTAAATCTACAAATCATTTTTCTTAAACAAACCCTTACAATAAAACTCATATAAATTAATAACTGATTTTGTCAACTAATCTTAGAGAATAGAGATTAACTCAGTATAATCCTAACAATATATGATAATGATGTACAGTGAAACCTCTATAAATTAATACTCGATAAATTAATACTCGATAAATTAATAATCTCGATAAAATTAATAATTTGTCCGGTCCCAACTTGGACCAAAGGCAAATTGAACCCCAATCGATAAAATAATAAGATAATAATTTTTTGAAACACCGATTGTATATATATTATTCCAACAAAACTATAAATTAATAATTATTAAAAAATTCATATATATACATAATTGGAACTTGTACGAATTCAATTAATTCAATTAATGCCATACATAAATTGAAATTTGTCTCAACGAAACTAACTTTTAACTTATTCAAAAACAATAAACAATGAACTTAACAAATTCAACTAATTTGTGAATGCCAATTCATAAATGTTAATAGAAACTTGTTTTTCTAATTTATTTTTCATCTCTAACTAATATACATCAGAATGTAGATGTTGAACTTAGAATTTAAAAGCCATACGTGAAACCTTTTAAATTAATAAATTATTAATTTATCGATATAATATTATCTCGCTAAATTAATATAATATCCCGGTCCCAACATCATTAATTTATAGAGGTTTTACTGTAGTAGATTTATTGTCATAAAGTTTCATAGATTTTAACGTAACACAGCTAGGTAGTTACTACGCAACACACATTGAGGTGGTGCAACAATGGAACGACTAGTAGTCTACGAGGAGAATAGTATATGTTGCAAGATGGCCCATGGACGGTGTTAAACGTATTAAAAATGGAGTCATGTAATGCGTTATTAGTGGTCACGTATGCAAGTTGTTGCCATAGTCCCACTACTTGCCGCCTGCCCCTTGCCTTTTTACGTAATATATACCCACTCGAGTCAAACTAATACTAAATATTTACTTGCTTAAACCAGCCAACAGAATAATCCATCTACAACTCCATGTATTATAATGCAGAACGAATTCTATTAATCATAGCTTTACTGGGGGAGTGACTGAAGTTTCCAAAATAAAAGAAAATCATTAATGAATACACAACAATCTATATACAGTACACATCAAATTTCATGTTTACGTTCACTAAATATGGTAATTATGAGTTTGGCTTAACGAGTTATGGTTCTGTTGCCTTAATTGGTATAGCTAATTACCTATTACTCTACAATAACTTCTTTTATTTATTCAGAAATGAAAAGATGAAATATAGAAGGATAATGATTATATTAGAATAAGATTTGCCTAGTGTATAATAAATTTTATCAACAGTTAGAATTTTGACTACTAGTACGATTCCTGGTAATTTACCAAACACTTGAATTTAACAACGACCATTAGCTCTCACCAACAAAGTGAGCGTACATAATCTATACGTGCTCAACAATAATACAATATACTAATTATGATTTATGGTTGGCTAGCCAGCCGTTTGTTACACACATACACAACTAACCTCAACACGCAAAGGCATAAAGAAAACTTCAACTCATAACCGACTACACTTCCACCACTTGTCACTCAACTCTCCTCACTTTCCTCACACTCATTACGCAACTTCCCTCATTTCCCACTCCCTTATATACCCTCATTCCTAACTCATCATTCATTTCTCACCTTCATCAACTCTTCATTCATCTCATTTCTCCTAAAAAATATGGCTTTAGAGGCTTTTAACTCTCCATTGTTTCGACAAGACTCCTTCAATAATCTATGTTATTTGGAGTCATGGACTAAAGGAAAACGCTCGAAAAGACAGCGTACTACTCATGATCAACCTCCAACTGAAGAAGAGTATCTTGCTTTATGCCTTATGCTTCTCGCACGTGGTGGTCCTCCAGCTAAGAAGTCTGATCTTGTTGATCATGGAATAGATTCCAAGGATGTGTACAAGTGTAGCGTGTGTAACAAGGCTTTTGGTTCTTACCAAGCTCTTGGTGGACACAAAGCTAGTCATAGAAAAAACAACATGAATAGTACCAGTGGTAAAGTTCTTCACGTTGACGTGGAACACACGTCAGTTGTTACAACAACCTCAGCTAGTACTACAACTACTACTAGTGGAGGAAAGAGTCATGAGTGTTCGATATGTCATAGGTGTTTTTCGACTGGACAAGCTTTGGGTGGACATAAAAGGTGTCACTATGAAGGTACCGTTGGTGGAAGCCACGTTAGCATGGGACAACGTGGCTTTGACTTGAACCTGCCTGCTATGCCCGAAAATATATTTTCGGGTATTGCTGATGACGAGGTCGAAAGCCCTCATCCGTCAAAAAAAGCGCGGATGTTTTCCTGATCGGATCGCCATACATCGATCATTAGATTGTGAAACACTGATTGTTGGTGTTGTGTTAATTAAGTTACAGCAATTTTGTTACTTAGGATTATTAGTTGGAGTATGAGTTGTTCAGTTATTCTTTGTATAATAGTTTAGCTTTTGTTAATAATATTTGTCATTATTGGCTTGTTGCTATGTAAACACTTAACAGAAGCAGTCTTTGCTTAATGTGAGTTGAAGTTAAATATGATTACATTTTTTGAAACATCATATCGTTTGTGGACTGTACAGTGGGTTTTATTTGACTTGATCATATGGTAAATTTATTGTTTTAAGCCAGTAGTAAATTAATTTAGAAGCAAAAACAAATAAATAAAGTCAACCAACGATTTTAACCACTGGTTATTGACACTTTGACAGTGGCGGAGATGGTAAAGGCAAGGTGTGCTTCTGCCTCTACCAAAAAATATAAAAATTTGTATAAGGTAAAATTTATAAAACATATGACTATTTGTAGTTTGTCCCTTAGCAACAAGATTTGTATGCAATTTTGTTAAAATATCATAGTTTCGCCCCCCAACAATAACCTCCTAGCTCCACCCCTAACTATGGAGATTTTCCAAGATTTGTAGAAGATGCGATCAAAGCTTATTAGAATATGGTTTAGTATTATTAGTTATGGTTCACAAAAACTAAGAATGTTTGAGCAGAGCAAGTTTATAGAGTGATATGTGTGTCTTTTTTGTTAGCGATGACTTTTGACTTTTTAGCCGACCTTCAAAAAAACTTAGAATATTTGAGCAGAGAAAGTTTATAGAGTGATATGTGTGTCTTTTTTTTTAGCGATGATTTTTGACTTTTTAGCCGACCTTCACCGAATCTGAGTTTACCGTCACAAAGACTCAAATCGAGTAAACTCTTCCTCTTTTCAAAAAGATTGGCGTGACCACTTAAAGTTGTTTGCACCTAAGAGGAATCGAAGTTGAGTCCTTTCAATAATTACAACAAGCTCTTTACCACTCGGACACTCCTAAATGGTAAAGTGTTAGGTTATTTGCTTATGGTTTAGCTTAATGATATAACGTGACAATTAGTAAGCTCAAATTGGCATTAGTATTCTCTAATATGCATAAAGAATCTGTTAATATCAACCACTTAAATCTCAAACAAGCATCACACATTAGCTAGGGACTTGTGACAAAAAAAAGATTGAAATGGACGGCTATAAGCACCAAATTGTATAGGATTAACCTACAACCACAAAATTTAATGAAAAGCAAATCGTTTAAATCTTATTTTTGGTTGACTAAAAGTACATTAACAAAAGGATAATTGGTTTTATTAACTAAAAGATTTACAAACACGGTGTTAAGGTTTATAGTTTATAACTTAGAGAAACACACTTGTTTGTGTTAGGGATTTTAGTGTTATCAATCATTTTGTATAATGGTGATTTACTCGAGACCAAATAAATTTTAAGAAAGATGCAAAGTGCACACTCGTATAAACTAATTAACTTGATTTCAGATTCGATAATAGAGTCGGTTGTGAATATAAGTCAAAGGGCTTGGTAGTGACATAATCTGTGTGGTCACCAAACTGTCGTTGATGGACATGCATATGTCTGATGAATGTAGTTAGCAACAGTTAGAGTTGTTGCAAAACTGTTGCTGGACACATTTAAAAGAAATCTTGCGACTTTTCATCAAAGGTTAATAGCATGTAATAGCAATGTATTTTCTATTTGTTCACTTATTAGATATAAACCCAAAAAAGTACCAGTAAAACAACAGATATAACAAATTATCTATGTTTTGCTCTCTTTTTTTTTCTTAGAATTTGAGTATTTATTATTAGGGTTTTTATCTTGCGCCTTGCAAGGCACTTTTTAATGGGTCAGTGGGTTTTTCAGTCTTTTATTCTCTTATCACGTCTTTGCAAGACAAGATAAAAACCCTTATTATTATCTTATCCCTATACAAATTTCTTGTATACTAAGTCAATCAATATGCTAAAAATATTGTATAAGAAAAGTGGATTTTTACACGATTCAAAAATTATCCAAGTAATTCTTTGATTATCACTAGGGGTGTCAGTCGGGTCGGGTTGGTTGGGTTCGGGTCAAATCGGGTCGGATCAAAGTCGGGTCAAGGCTAAAAATAATTTACCCGAACCCGACCCTATTTGAACTCGGGTTAGTCGGGTTCGGGTCAACCCGAATATAAGTTAAATAGTGATAAATTTGCTTATTTGTTCTAATTTATATAGAAAATTTCTAAAATAAATATATAAAAAAATAAAAAAAAATCCTTATTCGGGTCAAACGGGTCGACCCGAAGCCGACTTAGCCAAAAAACTCAACCCGATACCCGATCCTATTTAGTATTCGGGTTACTCGGGTAGACCCGAATAACCGGAATTCAATTTCTAACCCGAGTAACCCGACCCGAATATGCTTAGTCGGGTTCAGGTCCGGATCGGGTTCGGGTCGGATCAGGATTTTTGACACCCCTAATTATCACACTCTAATACCAACAATTTAACTGACTCCCGAGTTTCAACAAGCTATATAACTACTGACATTGACCCCTAAAAGTATAGTTTCTCGGAAATCACGGTTTAAAACTTTTTTAACCAACTAATAAGCTCACTCATACATACTCAAATCGGATAAATCTCTTGGCTCTTTTGCTGAAAAGTTGACGCAGTTACTATGGCTATTGATACTCTAACTCTAGTTGAATTCTTGGCTCATCAAAAGGATTGTATTAGATCGAAACAAATCTATCGAGTAGTTGTGTATCAAGAATAACTCGTCAACCTAAGCATAAAGTGGCCTACGAGTCACCAAGAGTCATTGGAACAAAGTCACAAACGCGTCTAATATATAGAGGACCTTTTCACACGATTATTCCGCACACTACGGTTAATTACCTAAAGCAACTAACCAAATGTGCTTGTCAACTATTAATTATTTTCCCACTTGTGGTCAACCTTTTAATTTATCTTCTACGAAATATTAATGTTCAACAAACCAAAATATAGAATTTCCTAGCAATGACTTCTGAACTCACAATGATTAGATCAAAGATTCGTTTATGGTACTGTAATTGTTAGGAGGGATTGAGTAGCAATTACTTGAAGTTACTAAAAGTCTCGTATAATATTATCTTACTAATCATTCTACACAAACAATAATATTATATTTTTTCTCAGCATCTAAATCGTCAGTTTTGACACTTGTCATGATCCTGTGAGTAGAATGATAAGTATAAACAATTTGCAAAAGGAAATAACATTTTCCTTACTTGAATCATAAACAATTTCTGGTTTATTTATTTTTATTTTATTGATGATCAAAGTGCAATAACATCATTTGATTAATAAGTAAGATCTAGTAAGGTTATTATGTGTATCAAAATACAATATATGTCATCTTCCTAACGCCACATGTTCTAAATTCGTAGGATGATAAACATGTCTCACTTTCTCACTTTTCAAACAAATCACTACACATATACGGAGTAATTAAGAAGACTTGAAGGAACAAGTTTTAGGAATATAAATCATTTTCCATAGTTTAAACATATGGTTAAATACAATGTGTGTGATTAATCTTTATAAGGACATTTATCAAACTATCAATGAGTAGAATTATTGAATGGAGGTGGCGGCAAACAGGCTCTCCACATCAACCAACAAACATAATGTAAACAAAACATATAAAGCCAGTCGCCTACCAACTTGCTATTTCAGCCGACGTAATAATAGTTTAAAGCTTGCGACTCTTACAATTTTTGAGACACTTCGTATATACTAGTTTTTAAGTATTTTCAAAATGAATATATATAACAAGTGAAATTTAGTTGATCAGCTGACAAGATTGTGTGTTGAATAAAGATGGATTATTTATTGCAATTTACCCGAGTTACACAAAATTGCAATTTAGTTCAGTTGACCATCTTACTAACAACAACTAAGGATAGATAAAGAAGCAAGAATGTTGCCATGTTTGTGTGTTAAAAAACATAATTTACAAATAAGTTAAAACTATCATCATCCAGTGAACAATAAATTTGATTTTCAACAATCGTCGATCTTAGAGGCTATCACGGCTGGGTCCCAGGACATTCATGAAATTTTACAGCGTAGTGTTAATTGTGTGTAAAAACATTGATTTTCGTAAATGCATTCGGTCCGTAGAAAATGCGTTTCTAGTTTTGTATAATTTTTCAGAAAAGCATCTGATCAATTTGTATCATGATTCCGTCTCTTAGTTAAATGCAGCACAAGGGAGAAAGTTTTTGAAATAAAGTTGCTATAGGCCAAAAAAAAAAATCTTAATCAATTCTCATTGTTTTTAGCAGATTGTCAAATATATTCGGTTAACCACTTTATTCGGGTAAAATTAGCTTAGACTTGAAAATAATAATTTAGAACTTTTACAGTATAAACAAGGGCTTAACTAGCGGCTTGTGTTTAATTTTAGTACTAATTTCACAGAAGGTGTAGATTGGCGGAAATACCCTGATTTCATGTGCCTTTTGACATCAGCCATTGAATTTTAGTACTAATTATAGTACTTGCATTTTCTTCCGTTTTATTTTGCACTAATAACCTCGGTTGTAACTGGCCATACCGCATGGTTAGTTTGAGCTTCAAAATACTCGGCTCGTAAAGCTTACGAGGCTTATCGAGCTTCAATTAAAATATACTTCCATGGTTCCAATAATTTGTCGACTATCTTCCCATCTAGTGTCACGAAGAACAATTAGAGCATTTGTTCCTGCACTTCTCCGGTGGAGTGCATGTAATCTGATCATGAATATCCCTAGGTGAATATGTCAAGCCACAAGTTCTCAAGCTCGTAACTCTCTTGGTTACACAATCGAAGGTTCACCCGATTTTCACCGACACATAGGATTCTTTGCTCGAGTAGTGTTCATATACTCGTGTCTTGCAAGACTTCTATTGTTTGAATAGAGTATCACTGGAACAAGACTTGCTCGTCTTTCTCTTGATATCTCAAGTTGTCTTTCTGGATCTACAACGGACTCTAAGGTTCGATTGTAGTTGTTTCTTCCAAGTACTCTTCTTGTTGTCCTAGCTGCTTGGTACCTACTCCGGGTCATTTGCCGGTAACCGCGGATTTGATCTTCTTGGGTTGGGAGTTTCGTTTGAGTTTGTGTGGAACTCCTATTAAGGATGCTAGGCCTTCTAGAAGTCATTTCTTTGACTCCTTTTCGTATTGTTCTTTAAAGATTTTGTTGGGATCTTCAAAGACGTATATCTGTCCTTCACTTTTCTTTACTCGGATTTTCCCACTGATGGAGAAATTATCAAGTCTTTTGGCTAAACTTGATATTGAGTCTTCAAGGTCTGCTGGCTAAGTCTTTTGTTTAATAACAATTTGGACTTCCTGTTTGAGCCTGTCAAACTTTTCTTCAATCTCCGTTAACTTCTGATTCTGTTTAGTTGCTAAGTAAAGCAAGGTGTTGTTTTGCTTTATGATAGCCTTCACTTGAGTAGCTAATCCTTCTTTATAATCAATTGTTTTTGCGAAACCAACTGCTGGCGATTCAAAGTCTTCAGTAGCCTGTATAGCTTCTTGATACTCAATAGTTGCCTTTTGATTGGCAAGACTCATCCGGTGATGAGCTTCTTAACTTCTTGGAGAAGGTGTTCAACCTTCTGGACTTTTGACTTAAGATCTTTTTGTTTTTCGGAAATACTTTTGAAATTCTTAAGTGCAACTTTCGAAAAGAGATTTAGACGATTATAAACACAAGCTAAATTATTAACTAAATCGGTAGTTGTAGGTTTAGAACTATCTGTTTTAAAGACGATATATCCAGGATCCACAGTTCGTGAGTTATCGTACCACCGTATTTCTTGCTCAAAGCGATCGAACATAACATCAAAACTTCAAAGGATAAATTTACAAACTTGTTTTAAGATTCACCAAACGGTTAACTTCAAAACTTCCGACTCTTTAGGTACTTTTTAGTAGAAGCAATTCGTTGTCTTTATCTAAAAACAAGGGTTTTTATGAAATTTTTAATAGAAATGATACCGTAGGAATACAAGAAATTGATAAAATAATACCTTTACTGCTTTTCTTGAATATACCTTAAAGGGTTTAGCCTTCCATAGAGATAAGAATGTTTTGATTCAAAGCTCTGATACAAAGATGAAAATTACGTTGCCAGGAATTTTTATCTTGTATTAAAGCTCAAAAACTAAAACTTTCAAATACAAGTATTACTTAACACACTTTTTTATTAAAATACTGTGGAAGCTTTGTTACAATGGTGGTGGTGGTGATTGTAGGTGGATGGGTGATTCAATACACTGAATTACAAGGCCTTTTATAGGCCAAACGAAAGAGAATAAACTAAGAATATGCTTTGGCATCAAGCATATTCCAGAGAATAAACCATGGCATATGCCAAGGAATATTCCAGGCCATTATTATTTTCGATACAATTGGCCGACACGGACTAATAATTCGATACCGACTCTTACTTTAATAATTATACAGTTGTTGATCTTTTGAAACCCGTGATATGTGAAATAATTCACATGCGGGCCCTTCGAGCTTTTGGGTAGAGATGCTGATCCATGGGACGATTCAATTTTAACTTATGCAGACAATAATCATCCCACCATATTCCTTGGCATATGCCATGGTTTATTCTCTGAAATATGCTTGATGCCAAAGCATATTCTTAGTTTATTCTCTTTCGTTTAGCCTATAAAAGGCCTTGGAATTCAGTGTATTGAATCACCCATCCACCTACAATCACCACCACCACCATTTTAACAAAGCTTCCGCAGTATTTTAATAAAAAGGTGTGTTAAGTAATACTTGTATTTTAAAGTTTTAGTTTTTGAGCTTTAATACAAGATAAAAATTCCTGGCAACGTAATTTTCATCTTGGTATCAGAGCTTTGAATCAAAACATTCTTAGCTCTATGGAAGGCTAAACCCTTTAAGGTATATTCAGGAAAAGCAGTAAAGGTATTATTTTATCAATTTCTTGTATTCCTACGGTATCATTTCTATTAAAAATTTCATAAAAACCCTTGTTTTTAGATAAAAGACAACGCATTGCTTCTACTAAAAAGTACCTAAAGAGTCGGGAAGTTTTGAAGTTAACCGTTTGGTGAATCTTAAAACAAGTTTGTAAATTTATCCTTTGAAGTTTTTGATGTTATGTCCGATCGCTTTGAGCAAGAAATACTAAATTGGTATGATAACTCACGAACTGTGGATCCTGAATATATCGTCTTTAAAACAGATAGTTCTAAACCTACAACTACCGATTTAGTTAATAATTTAGCTTGTGTTTATAATCGTCTAAATCTCTTTTCGAAAGTTGCACTTAAGAATTTCAAAAGTATTTCGAAAAACAAAAGATCTTGAGTCAAAAGTCCAAAATTGTCAAGAAGCTTGAATCTCGTGAGGAACTATTAAGAAAACCCGAGTGAAACCGAAAAAGCTTTCAACAAATCTCAACCGAGATCCATCAATCTAAACCACTCACAAAAAGAGAAGTCCTGAACCTTGTTTAAGAAATAGCTGAGCAGCCAAAGTTAGTTGAGAAGGAAGCCCTCCGACTAACAGAAAACCTCAATCATAAAGTCCAGAAGGTTGAACACCTTCTCCAAGAAGTTAAGAAGCTCATCACTGGATGAGTCTTGCCAATCAAAAGGCAACTATTGAGTATCAAGAAGCTATACAGGCTACTGAAGACTTTGAATCGCCAGCAGTTGGTTTCGCAAAAACAACTGATTATAAAGAAGGATTAGCTACTCAAGTGAAGGCTATCATAAAGCAAAACAACACCTTTCTTTACTTAGCAACTAAACAGAATCAGAAGTTAACGGAGATTGAAGAAAAGTTTGACAGGCTCAAACAGGAAGTTCAAATTGTTATTAAACAAAAGACTCAGCCAGCAGACCTTGAAGACTCTGTGGAAAACTAGAAGGGGGGGTTGAATAGTTTTGCCGATTTTAAGTTGATTTCAAAAACTTTAGATTCGATATTATGTGAAATCGTATGGATGTTGAGAACGTATAGATCTAATGATAATGCAAGCAAATAAATAAAGACAAGGGATAGAAATGACACAACCGATTTATAGTGGTTCGGCTACAAGGACACCATCCTTGCCCTACTCCACTCCCCGAGTCACCTACTCGAGAGTTCAAGCACTATGTCAACAAACTCCTTCACTTGGCGGAGAAGCCTTCACAACGTTGCTTACACTTTTTTCGGTACAAAGCTAGATACCGAGTCCGTAGCACGGTGGACCAACCCAACACAACTATTACACAACAAATATGTGAAATATCAAATACAAGATCTTCGCTACAGAAATCTTGCAGAGTGACAAATCAATCAAGGACCCCTTGCTTGGATGACTTGTAGAATGCTCGTGATCTCGCCTTAGAGAAGGACCTATATGAGGATCACAAATAGAAAGAAAGAAGAACAACTCTCTAGATCAAGTGATCTATATGTTAGAAGAGAATGAGAGTGTATGAGAGATTTAGTAAGAAGAGGGGTAAGTTAGAATGAAGAAATGGCTCTCTATTTATAGGCAAATTTCTTCACTATTCCCACGGATCCCACGGATCCCTTCCACAAGGGATCCGTCTAGTGTAATCCAGGGGATCCGTGGAACGCTCCTCTTTGCCCATGGGTTTTTTGGTTATGGGTCATGGGTTGGTCCATGGGTTATATCTAGATTCAATGTATCTAAGTATACATTGTATCAAGTCTCTTTGGGTATGGATTAAGATCCATGGGTTATGATATTTACCCATCCTAATAAACTATTACAACAAATGTTTAATTACTACATTTTTGTATTTAAATGGCTATATGTAAATGCTTTACAAAACTAACATGTATCCTTTATAATTGTACTTAAGATAACATTATATTTGTTATCAACAAAATACAAAGAGATCGCAAAATATTAATAATCGGTTTTACGGTTTATTTGTATTAACAATCTCCCCTTTTTTGTTGATGACAAAACATAATGTTATGATGAATAAAACTTAAGACAATCTCCCCATTTTTTGTCGAAACAAAAAGTTAACCCTTTGGAAGAAATAAACAAACTTCTAACTCCCCCTTGACGGTAGCTCCCCCTTGTTTGGGGCGTCAAGTGAAGAAAAAAAAATCCTACAAAAAGAAAGGTTAGTAACATGCTTATATAATCTTATGGTTGCCGAGAATCAAGATTGGGAGCCAAGGTATGTAAACAAGGCCTTGTAACAAAACAACAAATTGTAGTGGTATATATGCCACTTACAAGCATGTAAAAATAAGAACAAGACTTGTTCTTGAAAAATGACTTCAAAAATAATACTTAAAAGTAGAAAAGTAGTAGTAGTGATTCCTTCCATGCTTGCACAAGGTTATGGATGGAGGTTTTGATGAGTAATGGTATTGATGCGATCAAGGATGAGGTTGAGTATGAAACGCATTTCTTTCCTAACTTCTATTGCAATTTCCCTAGTGGATTGGCAATGTTCACAATGTAAATGATGTGGGTGATGAGTACGGAAGTTTTCCGGGTTGATTTGATTTGAGTTATGCGGAAGTTGTGGTGGAAAAATAGGAAAATATGGATCAATAATGTTAGTAAATGGTGGTGGAAAAGAACCTAGATGTTCTTGTGATGTGATAGGAGCTAATGGTGGTGATGTTTCAAGATCTTGAAATAAAGTATTTGGAGATGTGGGGGTGTTGAAAAGACTAATTCTTTTTCTTTAGGTTGATTAGATCTTGTTGGAGTCTTAAGGAGTTCCAAAAGAGTTATTTTAGGTGGTGATGAAGTTGGTGTACTTGTTGGTGATGAGGGTGGTGCTAAAATGGAAGCATCTTGTGGTGAGTTATTTGTTGAGGATGAATCATTTGAGGTTGGTTTTGCTAAACAACAAGATCGGATACTAATCCGTGCGGATATCCTAGCATTTGATTGTGGTATTTTGGATGGTGGAAGTACAAAGGTTTGGATATCATGATTGTTTGTACTAGATGATTCTCCTAAAGGGTTTTTGGATGACATGATGAAGTGTGTTTGTGAGAAGGAGATGGAGTATGCAAGCATTTTGGGAGTTATATATATAGAAAAACAAAACATTGTAATGAATGCTTGACCCAAAATGTGGATTAAAATCTAATGATTAGATATGAATTCAAGGCATGTGATCATGAGAACACAAGCATTAAAGAGCATACTCCCAAAAATGAAGCAAATGTGGATTTTTCATCCAAAGTGAAAAAATAGAAGTTGAAAATAGCTTCTGTTTACACGGATCCCACGGATCCTTCCCTTGAGGGATCCGTCCAGCATGAAGGCTGGGATCCGTGGTTCGTGATTCAGCAGACACAAAATTTTCTTTTGGAAACATTTTTGCCTATTGTGTGCCTATATGCAAACTATTTGGAGTTGCGGTTTTCTCGACCTCTAAAAGGAAAGGAAAATAACTAGAGAAAAATAAATCCTAATCGAGATAACCCGAAAACACACATTTGGTACATAAGTACGTAATATTGTGTTATCAATGCTCCTAATTCATTTTGCTTAAATGAATGTACCGAAAACACATATTAGTTATATGTTCCTTTAGCATTCAAAAGTCATGAGATGCAATGAAAACGGGTTTTACTTTGTATTAATAATGAAAAAGCGATTTGTCCTAGACGTGAGAAATTGCTTTTGTGAAATTGATACGGAAGGTATCATTCTTTTTAGAAAATATTTTGAAAGGAGATTTTCTTTAAAAATGTGTATGTAGTTATGTGAAAAAAAAATTATAAATGGAATACTTATCTTGGGTTTTGAAAATTCCCGTATTGTTTGTGAGTTGTGCATGAAATAGGAATCCTAGACTCAGAAAGAAGAAGGCTAGTGTTTACATACCTTGTAGAGTCAATTAAGTTATGACGTTTGTTCCATTAGACCAAGACCAAGACGAAGTAGGTTGAATTGTTCCCGCTTCAACGGTTTGGTGAGGACGTCGGCTATGTTGTCTTTAGATGCAACCTTCTCAATAGAGATGTTCCCCTTTTGAACATTGTCTCTTAAGAAGTGATGACGAATCTCTATATGCTTTGTGCGAGAGTGTAATACCGGATTCTTGCTTAAGTCGATTGCACCTTTGTTGTCACATAGAATGGCTATGTCGCTTAGATGGATGTCGTAGTCTACTAACGCTCGTTTCATCCATAGTGCTTGTTGGCATGCTTTGCCGGTGGAGACGTACTCGGCTTTGGTTGTTGATATTGCAAGTGCCGTTTGTTTCTTAGAAAACCATGATGTTAAACAACATCCCATAAAAGTACATACCCCACTTTCTTTTTCTATCAACGTAATCACCTGCATGGTCGAATCGCATATACAATTGTTTCTACTCCCGTGCCCTTAGGATACCATAATCCTAATTGTGTTGTACCTTAATATATCTAAATATTCTTTTACGGCTTCTAGGTGTGATATTTTAGGTCTTCTTGAAACCTAGCACATAAGCAAACACTAAACATGATATCCGCCTACTTGCCGTGAGGTAGAGAAGGCTACCTATCATGCCACGATATTTAGTATTATCAACGGATTCTCCGTCCTCGTCTTTTGTGAGTTTGGTGTCGGATGACATTGGAGTCCTAATTGGTTTTGACTCTTCTAGACCGAATTTCTTTAACATCTCCTTGATGTATTTAGATTTATTAAAGAAGATACCATCTTCTACTTGTTTTATTTGTAGACCAAGAAAGAAACTAAGTTCTCCCATCATACTTATCTCGAACTCGTCATGCATGATTTTAGAGAAATCATCACACATGTCTTGACAAGTGGATCCGAATATAATATCATCTACATATATTTGTGCTATGATTATATGTGACTCTCTTTTCTTAGTAAAAAGTGTGTTGTCAACTAACCCCATGGTGTAGTTGTGTTTAACTAGAAATGACTTGAGTCTATCATACCAAGCTTTTGGAGCTTGTTTAAGACCGTAAAGGGCTTTCTTTAATTTATACACATGTTTAGGTTTTTCAAAATCAATGAAACCCGGAGGTTGAGCTACATATACTTCTTCATTTATGACACCATTTAGAAAAGCGCTTTTGACATCCATTTGATAAATCTTTAGATCATTAGCACAAGCATACGCAAGAAGTATTCTTATAGACTCTAATCTAGCCACGGGGGCATAGGTCTCATCAAAGTCTATTCCCTCTCGTTGGTTATACCCTTGAGCAACGAGTCTAGCCTTGTTCCTAGACACTACTCCGTTAGCATCTAATTTGTTTTTATAAACCCATTTGGTTCCTATTATGGTTTGATTACTAGGTGGAGGGACAAGTGTCCAAACATCATTAGAAACAAATTGATTTAGTTCTTCTTGCATAGCCATTACCCAACTTTCATCTTTTATGCCTTCTTGTGTATTCTTAGGTTCTAAGGTTGAAACGAAACAAAATAAGCTTTTTTGGTTTTGAACTTGAGACCTTAATGTTCGTTCGTTTAGTTTTCCTATGACTTTATCTACGGGGTGATCTTTGGACTCTTTAATGTTTACTATTACATCACTTAGAGGTTCTTCTTCTTCACTTATCTTTTTCTTTATTACTATGGCTTCACTTTCTATAATCTCGTCATCGACAAGAGGTGGAGAGGGTTTGGGTGGACTTTCATCAAATTTTATATTTAATGACTCTTCTACCTTCATTGTTTCTTTGTTTAATATGACGTAAGCTTTGCTATTTGGCGAATAACCTAAAAAGATACCTTCGGTTGATTTAGGATCAAATTTTGTAAGGTAATCTTTAGTGTTAAGAATAAAACATTTACTACCAAAGACTCTAAGGTGATTTAACGTAGGCTTTTTGCCTCGAAATAACTCATATGGAGTTTTTCCTAAGATTGGTCTAATCAAGACTTGATTGAGTATATACGTTGAAGTATCAACGACATTACACCAAAACTTTTGAGGTATGGATTGTTCATTAAGCATGGTTTGACTCATTTCTTGTAGAGTTCTATTCTTTCTTTCTACTACCCCATTCGATTGTGGAGTGCGTGGAGCCGAGAAGTTGTGAGAAATACCATTAGCGTCACAGAAAGCTCCGAATTGCACTTCATTATCGAATTCCCTACCATGATCCGTCCTAATAGACACTATGGGTCTTCCTAGTTGTCTTTGGATCTTTTGCTTAATATTTCAAAATAGTTAAAGGTTTCGCTTTGTTCTTTAAAATTTTGTCCAAGTATACCTAGAGTAGTCATCCACTATTACCAAAGTATAGTAGTTGCCTCCATAACTTTGGATAGCGGATGGACCAAATAAATCCATATGTAGTAATTCTAGACACTTAGTTATGGACACCATGTTTTTAGCTTTATGACTCGAATGAGCTTGTTTTCCTATATTACAAGCATCACAAAAATGATGTTCATATATTAACTTAGGTAGATCTCTTACTAGATCTTTGGATGATAGCGATTGAAGAAGTCGCATGTTGGCGTGACCCAATCTTCCATGCCATAAGGTCGAAGTATCATCCATAGAGGTAAGACATAGTTTGTCTTTAGGTTCATTACCGATTTTAATGACATAGACTCCATGTTTCCTAATTCCTCTTCCTATGGTTATGCCATTTTTAAGTATCTTACTACCGGATTCGGTAAAAAGTACATTGCACTTTTTATCACATATTTGTCCTATACTTAAGAGATTAAAGTTTGGGTTTTCTACGTGACACACATCGTTAATGGTTAGAGATTTGTTAGAGATCGTACTTTACCGATGATTCTACTTTGCTATTTCCAAACACCACATTACCTCCATTGAAGGATTCGTGACGTGGAGAATAGATCCTATTCGGTCATGTGCCTCGTGCACCCGCTATCCTTGACCCATTCATCGGGGTCTAGGTCGACCTTTAAGCACACCTAAAACAATAATAAACTCAAAAGTTTGGTCCCCATTTGTTCATGGGTCCATTAGTGTCAAACATTCCATTCATGTTAGACATGTATGGATAAGATGAGTATGCATTCCATGGAGCAAAGTTTTGAAAAGGAAAACCGTTTTGCATGTTTGGATTCCATCCCATTTGATGATTACTTTTTGGGTAAACGTTATTAGGTCTCCTAAATGAATTAGGTTTTGAAAAGATGGAGCTTTGTTTCTTGCAAACGAGGATTATATTTTGGAGGTGGTTGTCTAGTGGTGACATGAGTTGGTTTCTTCCTATTAACTATAACAAACTCGGTTCTAGGTAAGGAAGCTATGTTATTGCTATTGTTTGTTACAAAGCAGATCCACGGATCCCTTTTCGTACACTATCCGGTTCCCTTTTGGGGATCCGTGGGATCCGCCACAACAAGTGGTCGGTTTTTCTAGTTCCTTAACAAATTTTGTTTCTTTACTTTCACTAGTTGATGGATCAAGTTGTTGACTACCTAGACCTTTTGATTATTACCGGTTTAACACCTTCGAGTATTGAATCTAAAGTGTTTGTACTCATTCTAGCAATTTTAGAATCTAAGTTATCCACTAGTGTTTGAAGTTGAACATAAAGTTCACATTCACCACTTGCTATTTTACCTTTTTCTAAACGTTTTAGTTTTGCTTTTAATTCTATGACTTCTTTATCTAAACGTTGATTTTGACTCTTTAAAAGCTTATTTTTGTTAACTAATTTTAAGCTAATATTGCATAGTTTATCATATTCATTATGCAATGAGTTGTCATCAAGTGATGAGCTACTATAGTATTCGTGACATACCTCGTCGTTTGCCATGAGACAAATTTCTTCGTCTTCCTCGTCGCTCATTCCCCATGTTCCGCTCACGAACGCCTTTTGATCATCTCGTTTGGGACACTTACTAATAAAGTGGTTTGGGTCCCCACATTTGAAGCAAGTACGATCATCCTTTGGCTTCTCGTCCTCTTTGCTTTTCCGAAAGCCTTTCTTATCGTCATATGGTTGTTTGACGTATCTACCCTTTCTTCAAAAGAACTTTTTAAAGTCCCTTACCGCCATAGCGTACTCTTCGTCGTCACTACTCAAGATGAGTTCTCTCATCGTCAAGCCTTTTGGCTTTAAGGGCAAGAGATTTGTGTTTTCTTTCACCTTTGAGGCTTGGAATCTTTAGCAAGGACAAGCTCAGACGTTTAAGTTGCCTATGAGTTCATCGAGGGTGAGGATTGTCAAATCTTTTGACTCTTCGATTGCCGTCACCTTGGATCTCCACTTCAATGGAAGTGCCCTTAGATATCTCCTAACATGGTTACGGCTAGAAAAGGATTCATCAAGTGCTTGTAAAGATGTAATAATAGTATTAAAGTTAGCAAATGAATGATCTATAGTTTCCTCATCCGATATTGAAAATTGTTCATATTGTTGAACAAATAAATCAATTTTATTATTTTTAACTTGTTGGTTGCCTTGATGAGTTACAACTAAAGAATTCCAAATTTCTTTAGAGGTTTTCAAGATAGAAATTCTTCAATTCCTTTTCGGTAAAGCATTATATAAAACCATTTTGCTTCACTATTTTTAGAAAGCTTTTCTTCATTTCATCGCTTAGTTTATCATGAGGTATGTGAACTAAATTTCCTTTATCATCATTTGAGGTAGCCTCAAAATCACCTTCAACAATAATGTACCAAAGATCAATATCTTTAGACTTCACATATGTTTCAATCTATTTTTCCAAAGATATAAAACCATTAGTTTCAAGTAGTGGTGGTCGTTGCATAGATTGCCCTTCCTTATAATTTTCGAACCCATAGTGATCGAAAAGTTTTAAAATACAATTTTATTTTAAAACTTTTATAAACTTAGCTCTTGATGCCAATTGTGGAAAACTAGAAGGGGGGTTGAATAATTTTGCCGATTTTAAGTTGATTTCAAAACTTTAGATTCGATATTATGTGAAATCGTATGGATGTTGAGAACGTATAGATCTAATGATAATGCAAGCAAATAAATAAAGATAAGGGATAGAAATGACACAACCGATTTATAGTGGTTCGCTACAAGGACACCTTCCTTGCCCTACTCCACTCCCGAGTCACCTACTCGAGAGTTCAATCACTATGTCAACAAACTCCTTCACTTGGCGGAGAAGCCTTCACAACGTTGCTTACACTTTTTCGGTACAAAGCTAGATACCGAGTCCGTAGTACGGTGGACCAACCCAACACAACTATTACACAACAAATATGTGAAATATCAAATACACGATCTTCGCCATGTAAATCTTGCGGAGTGACAAATCAATCAAGGACCCCTTGCTTGGATGACTTGTAGAATGCTCGTGATCTCGCCTTAGAGAAGGACCTATATGAGGATCACAAATAGAAAGAAAGAAGAACAACTCTCTAGATCAAGTGATCTATATGTTAGAAGAGAATGAGAGTGTATGAGAGATTTAGTAAGAAGAGGGGTGAGTTAGAATGAAGAAATGACTCTCTATTTATAGGCAAATTTCTTCACTGTTCCCACGGATCCCACGGATCCCTTCCACAAGGGATCCGTCTAGTGTAATCCAAGGGATCCGTGGAACGCTCCTATTTGCCCATGGGTTTTTTGGTTATGGGTCATGGGTTGGTCCATGGGTTATATCTAGATTCAATGTATCTAAGTATACATTGTATCAAGTCTCTTTGGGTATGGATTAAGATCCATGGGTTATGATATTTACCCATCCTAATAAACTATTACAACAAATGCTTAATTACTACATTTTTGTATTTAAATGGCTATATGTAAATGCTTTACAAAACTAACATGTATCCTTTATAATTGTACTTAAGATAACATTATATTTGTTATCAACAAAACATAAAGAGATCGCAAAATATTAATAAACGGTTTTACGGTTTATTTGTATTAACAGACTCAATATCAAGTTTAGCCAAAAGACTTGATAATTTCTCCATCAGTGGGAAACTCCCAGTAAAGAAAAGTAAAGGACAAATATACATCTTTGAAGATCCCAACAAAATCTTTAAAGAACAATACGGAAAGGAGTCAAAGAAATGACTTCTAGAAGGCCTAGCATCCTTAATAGGAGTTCCACACAAACTCAAACGGAACTCCCAACCCAAGAAGATCAAATCCGCGGTTACCGGCAAATGACCCGGAGTAGGTACCAAGCAGCTAGGACAACAAGAAGAGTATTTGGAAGAAACAACTACAATCGAACCTTAGAGTCCGTTGTAGATCAAGAAAGACAACTTGAGATATCAAGAGAAAGACGAGCAAGTCTTGTTCTAGCAGAAGTACTCTACTCAAACAATAGAAGTACTGCAAGACACAGAGTATATGAACACTACTATGAGAAAAGAATCCTATGTGTCAGTGAAAATCAGGTGAACCTTCGACTGTGTAACCAAGAGAGTTACCAGAGCTTGAGAGCTTCAGGGCTTCAGCATATTCACCTAGGGATATTCATGATCAGATTACATGCACTCCACGGAGGTGCGCAGAACAAATGCTCTAATTGTTCTTCGTGACACTAGATGGGAAGATAGTTGACAAATTATTGGAGCCATGGAAGTAGACCTCTCTGCAGGAACGCAGCTAGTCTACATGTTCCATGATATGGTTCTAAGTATTGACGATTTCCATAACCATGTGGAAGTTGTTATACAAACTCATGGATATGAATCTTGGCAAGGAGGTGAAAGTAACCTTTTAATCACAATGGCCATGACGGGTAGGCTATCAAACACCAGCTATATGGGATTCCAATACAGTGTAGAAAATGTTGTGGACCACCTCACAATGAACGGCATCACAACAATTCCCGGCGAAAGAAGAAGAGTAGAAGAGCTTGAAGGAATGAGCTGGAATTTAAAGCCATCTGAGCAAACCACAGTACGTGTACCATCAAGGGTAGCAGTACAAGAAAGACTTAACAGGTCATTAAGTCTCCATTTTGAAAGGTACCGCCAAGCACCCCAACCACCAAGATACTCTGTTGACCAGCATGATCGAGAATCACTAGGTAATGATCATCTGGATGAAGATGAAGAACATTTCATTGGAGTCTGCTTACAAGAAAAACAAACAAAACATATCTCATATGATGTATGTTTCTGTGAGGAGTGCCTTAATGAAGCAAGAAGTCTGGAAGACGAACCATTGAACCAAACCAGATGCTCTAATAAGCCTAAACGATCAAAACATAAGTGGTCGACTCTTGGTGAGCCATCTGGAAAATGGGATTACTATGTCAAATATGATGCTCCAGCACCAACAATCCCAATTGAAGAAATTGCAGCAACTGGCTGGGGAGATGAATTCTCAGACGATGAAATTACCCATGGAAGAGTGGCAATTATTGATGAATCAGATGATTGGGATGATGATGAAAGAAGTGGCGGAAAGATCCTTGTCATACAAGAAGAATTTTCAAAAAATCAGCAATACTTTCTTGATGAATATCTGCCGCAGTGGGATGACAAACTCGCCACACAAAAATCAGAGTCTAAATGGGAAAACCCATTTGCAGCGAAGCATGGTGAGAACCATACAATTCTTCATCTTTCCAAAGAAGATGATGATGACAACCTGCCATACCCAAAGTTCCGAAACTTTAAACAAATGGCAGCACAAATTACCAATAAACATGAGGAACATGCTTTTCCAGCAGCAAATGATGCAGAATCTGGTGCAAGCTATCAACCACCAAATGAGGCAATACTAGGACTAGCTGTTTACCCGCCAGCACGGCAAAATCCACAGCCAACTTATAGACCAGATTATCAGTTTGGTTATCCTCAAGGGAGAAGCAATGTTTTTAATGGAGGATATGGTGAGTACCATAACTCACAGTGGACTCTGCCACCAGCATGGACAGAATCAGGTGTTATGCTTGTCCTATCAGCAGATCCAGGCTTATGGTCAGATGTAATAGCAAGATGGGAGTCTATTACAATCAACAGGCTCAATAGTCAAACATGGACTGATAATAAAGCAAAGTTAGCCTTTGTGGAGAATCTTCTTGGAGAAAGCGAAAATTTAATGTGGCAACAATGGCGAACTGCATACCCGGATGTGTATGCTGCCCTTGAAGCAATTGCTGATGAACCACAAAATATAACATCACAAGTAAGGCAACTAATATTATTGGAGGATCCGTATCGAGGCTCAACTGATGAACAAGACAGAGCCTACAGAGACTTAGACAGGATAACTTGTGAAGAAACCAAGAACTTGTGGTCATTCTTGGAAGATTTCAGGCAGTTAGCGATAAAATCAGGGAAATTGTATTTCCCCTCAACAACAGAAAAGCTGTTTGCTAAACTCCCACCTTCTTTGTCCAAAAAAGTAGAGGAATCGTTTAAGGCCAAGCACCCTGGTCTTAGTGCAGGAGTCTTGCCAGCAATCAAATTCACTCATACTTTTATTTCAGAAATGTGCAAAGATACGGCGCTTGCCAAAGAACTTAGAGACTTATCTCTTTGTTCAGCTATACCAATTCCTGGTTACTACAAAAATAACAGGAAGAAGTATGGAATGAGAAAATCAAGAACCTACAAAGGAAAGCCACATGGTTCTCATGTAAAGCCATTCAAGAGAAAGTATAAGGATGACAGAGGACGAGTCAAGAAGTGCAAATGATTTATTTGTGGAAAAGAAGGACATTTTGAAAAGGATTGCAAAAGCAAGCAAGGAAATATTGCGAGATCAGCCGTCTATCAAGAACTGGATCTTGATGACAACTGGGATATCGTCTCAGCAGACTTTGACGACACCAGTGTCTATAGCATATCAGAAGGAGAAGGTGATAATCATCAAAGTATCAGTGTCATGGTCCAAGATACCCTATTTGAAGAAGCAGCTTTCACAATAACGCATGAAGATAATGAAAGCAACAGTGAAGATGACCAACCTAGTCATTTTGCTTTTATGTTCCATCCAGGACCACCAACACAAATAGCAGACATGGTCCAATCTGTAGGATCGTGGAAACCAAGCAAAGAACTGCCGGCTCAAAGTAAATGTTGTGAGCATGATTGGAAAGAGAACACGGTCACAAATTACATAATCTGCTATTTCTGTGGAATACTAACCACAGATGTGTCAAGACTTAACTGTCCCAAGTGCCAACTTACAACATGTGCTCTTTGTGCAAAAAATTATCTTGGCAAAACGGTTAATGTTAAAAGAAAGCAGCAGTGCAAGCCGGAAGAAGAAAATGACTTCAACAGCAGAGAGGTAAAGCTTCTCAAGGAACTTTTGAAAGAAAAGACATAACAAGTTCAGCAGATGATAAGAGATCAAGCAAAAGAGTATTATGAAAGAAAGGCAGAAATTCAAAAGAAGGAAGAAGCATGGCAGCTTGAAAAGAGCTTGCTAGTAAAAGACCTTACAGATACTCTTAGGATAATTGATCAGCTTAAAGCTGAACAAACAAGGCTTGAAGAACAGAAGCATGAAGAAATAAGAAGGCTTAAAGCACAACTGCAAGAGAAGAAAGAAGAAGGAGTAGGGTTTCAATACTCTAATGAAGAATTCCCACCATTAAATGATTCTCATGAAGTAAGACCATTCATGGAAGCAGAAGTTCATTACTCTGGGAATGCCGCTGTAGTTCCAAAAGTAAGGAAGGTAACTAACTCACTTTACAATGTGAAGGTTGAGTTTTTTATCCCCAGTTGTCCTTCATTTGGAACCACTGCAATAATAGACACAGGAGCATCAGCATGCTGTATAAACAAAAAGGTTGTCCTGGAAGAAGCGCTTGAACTATTAACCTACAACGTCTTCTTCAATGGCCTAAATTCAAGACAACAAGCTACTCATAAACTGAAGCAGGGCTCTTTCCTTATTGAAGGAAACAATTTTAAAATTCCTCTCATATATGCATTCGACATGCATGACAGTAATGGCATTGAAATGCTAATAGGAGCCAATTTCATAAGGGCTATGAAAGGAGGAATTCGTATAGAAGGAGACGAGATAACCATTTACAAAAAGGTTACCAAGATCAAGACTTCAGACCAAGCTGAAGTTGCCATCACTGAGCTTGAAATTAGTGAAGAAGATTTCTTTGAAATAAATGAATCTATTTATTTCAACCAAGAAGGCAACAACGCATTTTTAAAGCAGTTTAAGCCTGTCATTGATAGGTTAAAACTTCAAGGATACATTGGAGAAGAACCTTTAAAGCATTGGAAGAAGAACGGTGAGCTTTGTAAACTGGATATTATCAATCCAGATATTACAATTGAGGACCGACCATTAAAACATGTGACACCAGCAATGGAAGATTCATTCAGAAAACATGTTGATAGTCTCCTCAAAATTGGTGCTATTCGTCCAAGCAAAAGTAGACACAGAACAATGGCAATGATCGTAAATTCAGGAACAACAATTGATCCTGTAACTGGAAAAGAAATCAAAGGGAAGGAAAGAATGGTGTTCAATTACAAATCCTTGAATGATAACACATACAAGGACCAATACCCCTACCAGGAATAAATACGATCATCAAAAGAATAGGAGGCGCGAAAATATTCTCAAAATTTGATCTCAAATCAGGATTCCATCAAGTCGCCATGGACAAGGAGTCAATCCCATGGACCGCATTCTTAGTACCTGGAGGACTTTATGAATGGCTAGTTATGCCATTTGGATTGAAGAACGCCCCAACAGTGTTTCAAAGAAAGATGGGTAAATGCTTCAAAGGAACAGAGTCATTCATCGCAGTATATATTGATGATATACTGGTTTTCTCAAACAACGAAAAGGAGCATGCAAAGCACCTGGAAAAGATGCTAAAAATTTGTGAAGATAATGGCTTAGTCTTATCTCCAACAAAGATGAAGATAGCAGTTCCAACTTTAGATTTTCTGGGAGCAGTCATAGGAGAAGGAACCATAAAGTTACAACCACATATCATAAAGAAGATTGTGAACTTCAACGAAGAAGAATTAAAGACGAAGAAGGGGTTAAGGTCATTCCTAGGAATCCTCAATTATGCTCGCACTCATATTCCAAAACTAGGGATACTCCTAAGACCGTTGTATGAAAAGACAAATGCTCATGGAGACAAAAGATTGAAGCCTTCTGATTATGAACTAATCAGAAAAATAAAACACAAGTTCAAAATCTCCCAGACCTGGAGATACCACCTGAAAATGCTTACATCATCCTTGAAACAGACGGATGTATGGAAGGATGGGGAGGAATTGTTAAATGGAAGAATAACAAGGAAGGTCCAAGGAATTCAGAAAGAATTTGTGCATATGCAAGTGGCAAATTTTCAACAACTCAATCGACAATCGATGCTGAAATCAATGCCTGTATCAACACTTTGGAAAAGTTAAAGATCTACTACCTTGATAAACAAGAGATAACTCTAAGAACAGATTGTCAAGCCATTATTAGCTTTTACAATAAAGCTAATAGCAACAAATCTTCAAGGGTTAGATGGATCAAGTTTGCAGATGCAGTAACAGGAGCCACAGAGCAAAGCGTTAAGATCAACATAGAACATATAGAGGGAAACATAATCGCTAGCCGATTCTCTCTCAAGACTTGTTAATCTTTGTTTTGTAGAATGCAGGAGAAATGAAGCAATTAGCAAGACAACGCTTTACTCGATGGAGGAAGTTCTACGGTCCCCTATGCCTCTCGAAGAATATGAAGATCACTTGCGAAGAAATCATGAAGACTTTCAACCACTCCCAAGAATCTTCACTAAAACAATCTTCATGCATGAAGAACCAGGAGCAATGTACAGACACTACCAGCTCAAAGCCAACCACACCCCAATCAGAATGGATAAATCTGATGCATGGAGGTCAGTCGCTCAAGATATCGAATTATCGTGACAAAAAAGCGGTCAAAGCAATGCGAAACTTACAAGCAATCATACAATGTAAAGCCCAAGTCTGCTTTGGATTATCAACAAAGGACAACCACTGGTCTGACCAGAAAGAAGACGTATGAATCCAGAATAAAGAAGCCCGGAGAATCCTCATCGAACTGGAAGCCCTCGCACAACGATTGGGTCGCAACAATATCTGAAACCATAGAAGTCCAAAACAATAATTCAGAAGAAGACAACTGCAACTACAACAGGAAAGGATTTCTAGAAGATAGTGACGACAGTGATGACGATTCAATTTTTTATGTGGACCCAGGGTGGGATGATTATTGTCTACATAAGTTAAAATTGAATCGTCCCATGGATCAGCATCTCTACCCAAAAGCTCGAAGGGCCCGCATGTGAATTATTTCACATATCACGGGTTTCAAAAGATCAACAGCTGTATAATTATTAAAGTAAGAGTCGGTATCGAATTAATAGTCCGTGTCGGCCAATTGTATCGAAATTAATAATGGCCTGGAATATTCCTTGGCATTTGCCATGGTTTATTCTCTGGAATATGCTTGATGCCAAAGCATATTCTTAGTTTATTCTCTTTCGTTTAGCCTATAAAAGGCCTTGTAATTCAGTTTATTGAATCACCCATCCACCTACAATCACCACCACCACCATTGTAACAAAGCTTCCGCAGTATTTTAATAAAAAGGTGTGTTAAGTAATACTTGTATTTTAAAATTTTAGTTTTTGAGCTTTAATACAAGATAAAAATTCCTGACAACGTAATTTTCATCTACATTTTTACTCTTCTATATACATAAATTTACTTAATTTCTATACAAATCGAGTCGAGCCGAGCTTGATATGCCGAGTATTCATCGAGTTCTAGCATGAAATGTGGATACAATTGAGCTCGAGTCGAGTTTCAAGCTCGAGTTTTATATAACGAGTCGAGCTCGAGCTCGAAATATAAAGTTTGACCGAGCTCGAGTCGAGTTTCGAGCTCGAGTTTTAGTGTTCGAGTAGAGCTCTAGCTTGTCAGTACTCGGCTCGCCTCTACTCGTTTCTACCCCTAGCCATTAGTATCATTATGAAACACTTATGTGTCTATTAGAGTAATTTCTAATAAGATGCGGATGTACGTATGATATGTAAAACGAAATTACTGAGGGGTGAGGTTGGATACGTTGTTTGGTGCAGATAATACACTCAACGCCCATCCAGAGTTCCGGTGATCCCATCTTACTATCGTGTGTCAAGCACCGTTCATTAACGGTTTAATGACAATTGTCAATAGTTGCCTGCCCGTGTGTTCAGACACAGTCTAGAAAGTTGTCTCAAGTAGGGGTGTTCATCGGTTCGGTTATCGGGTTATTCGGTTTATTCGGTTCGGTTAGTTCGGTTAATTTTTTTTGGGTATAACCGAAAACCGAACCGAACCGAACCGAATTTAAATTTGATTCAACCGAACCGAAAACCGAACCGAATAACCAAAAACCGAACCCCTATAACCGAGAACCGAACCGAATAACCCGAATTACATAATTTTAATTATTTTTTTATTTAATTATATATATTTTTAGCACAAAATATTTTTTTCAAACTTAAATCATGTTATATTTATACTAAAAAAGAGTTTTAGTGATTTTTTCATATATATACATAGAAAAAATATATATTTTATATGAATTCGGTTTTCGGTTTTCATTGCCAAAACCATATCCAAACCGATAACCAAATATTTAGTTCGGTTCGGTTCGGTTTTGACCAATTCGGTTCGGTTATTTTTGGTTCCGTTCGGTTTCGGTTACTGTGGATATTACCCAATCCGTGAACACCCCTAGTCTCAAGTCATGATTATTATTATTGGATTTGGCTTGTTCTTGGGCTTATAATGAGCTTGTGTCAGCTGTATATGGAGGTATGGTCGGAAACCCATATACACTATAAGTGGACATATTAGTGTGAATAACAAGTTCAGTTACAAGAACTTATTTTGGATACAAGTAACATAATGAAAGATTTAAGGAAACGTGTTTATCTTGTAACTTAAACAACGTATATATATACATGCTCATGCCTATTTCCCAAAGCCCAACCGTAACCACAAAGTCTTAGAATATTTTCAGCCCAAATATTCGGTTTTCCAGGCATGTCTCATGATTAAATACAAGTTAATGTTTACGGTAGATGCACAGATGGGTTAAAGCCGGGAAAAGCTTGAAAAAGCTAGGTGTTCTGACCCAACAGGCTTAAATGATTCTTATATTTTTCATCAAAGCCAGGTCTGGCCCGGGCCTAGTCCAGCACAGGCTAAGCCCAAAGCCCAAAAAAGACAGCCAAAAAGCCCGAACGCCCCGGGATTTTGTTGCTAGAGAGCTTTTATCATGCAGTGCTTTTTTATGATATGTAACTTTGTTTTGCTACTCCCCCGTCCCATAATTATAGTCCATTGTTGACTTTCGAAGTTTTTAGTTTTTAACTTTGACTTTACATATTTTTATTTGTGCTACATATTAATTGATGCAAAATATATGAATTGATTGAGTTTTAACTGTATTTTCATTGGTATAATTTTTATCAAGTATTATGTAACACAAATAAAAATATTTAAGATCAAAGTTGCAAAACGAAGACTTACAAAGTCAACAGTTATAACAACCCGCATTTTTTCTCATGGTCATCACTCAAAATAATTTATTTTTAAAAGTTTACGTATCTGTTTTATACTTAAATTTAAGGTAAACATCAAATCGTGAATATAGCACGCAACGCGTACCGGCACGAATCTTGGCATAATACACGTTATTGATTGATTTTCGTTGTTTTATGCAAAGATGGTCGTGTGACTAGTCATTTTTATCGAAAAAATGATTTTGAAGATAACTGTGCAAGTTATAAAGTCTCAAAAACTTTTTTTATTGAGCTTAAACGAGTCCCGAGCTATATATTTATAAAAGATAACCAAAATTACGTTTCTAGTCCATGAGGTTATAATTTCATGCGCCTCCCTAAGTTTGCTTAACCTCTCACTTTATATCTTTTTAACTTTTGGTTATATAAGAGTTAGATTAGGTTTTCTTTCATTACACTCTCAAACCCTAGCCACTGCATCTCCCACATCTTTCTCTTTCAGCCGCCGCACCACACCTCGCCACCACATGCCGTCGTCATCACCATAGCCAACCACCATCATCCACCATCTCTCCTTGAAGATCCGAAGGTTTTGAAGACGGTGTTGAAGTTTTTGGGTTGCTGTTTCATTTTCTCCGTCTCCTTACCTCTATTTCTTTCTCTATCGTAAATCGGTAAGTCAAAACCCAAAACTTCATGTGTCGGTTATTTGTTTAAAAACCGATTACCATCGTATTTCCTTCATTTTCTCTTGGTTTAAAATTTAAAAACGGGTTTATAAAGAATTTTTGTGAGTTAAACGAATTCATACAAAAGTTTGTGTGAAACGGGTTACATGAAAACGTATTTAAACAAAAGGTTATCATCAAAGTTGTTGGGAATTAAAGGTCGGCATATTTAGTATTGCCAAGACAGATTCAGTTTACACTGATAGTACTAAGTTTAGTTAGTACTGCTAGAGTAAAAGTTAGTACTTCTAGTACTAACTACTAGAAGGAAGTTTATATTGCTGATGAAGATAAAGACTGCCATTGGATAAAAGCGTGTGAAGAGATATGTATCAAGATATTTAGTATATATCTTATGTATTTACAAGAGAAGTATATTTTGTAACAATATAGAAGATACATAGTTATCTTGTAAAGGACTCCTTGGTGTATAAAAGGAGATCCTTGGTTATACGTTTTGATATAGTTGCATAGAGTTTTATTAGCTTCAAGGTTGTAAACCCAGACAGAGTACTCGTATTATTAAGATTAATAATATTGAAGATTTTGGTGATATTGTTATTATTATTACTGTTTCATTAAACTACTTCTAAAGTGTTATTGAGTAGATTCCGCATACTCCTTATCATTAACAAAGTTTCTATCATTGTTGTCATGGATTTATCCAAAGCAACATACGCTTTACAAGCTAGAGAATCGATCTATATTTTGGGATTCCACAAGTGGTATCAAAGCTTGTGTTCCTGAAACTTTGATTTAGAAGAATCGTTGTAAGCTCAGTAAGAAGAGACTGCTCAAACAGCAACTACAGCAAAGTTACCTATTCTCAAGTAAGGATACTATGAGATGTGGAGGCTCCGGATTGAACAATACTTCCAAGTTCAAGATTATGCTCTGTGGGACATAAGAGAATGGAAACTCATTCACACTTGTACCCACATCAAATACAACTGATGGTGTCGTAACTGTATCAACACCAGGTCCTGTAACTGCAGAAGAAAGGATAAAGAAGAAGAATGATGTGAAGGCTAGGAGCATGCTACTGATGGCACTTTCAAATGATTATCTAATGACCTTCAATTAGCACAAGGATGCAAAGACCTTGTTTGAAACAATTCAAGCAAGATTCGGTGGTAATGATGCCACTAAGAAGACACAAAAGACCCTCCTGAAGCAGATGTTTGAAAATTTCAATGCTCCAAGTTCAGAATCTCTTGATTCTATTTATAACATGCTTTAGAAAGTTGTCAGTAAATTAGCAGTTTTGGGTGTTGACATTTCTCAAGAAGATCTGAATTCCAAGTTTTTAAGAAGCTTGCCTGCTGAGTGGAACACTCATGTGGTTTTCTGGAGGAACAAGCCTGACATAGACAAAATGAGCCTTGATGATCTATACAACAATTTCAAAATTGTTAAACAAGAGGTGAAGAAGAATATAACCTCAAGCTCTAATTCAGGCTCTCAAAACATGGCTTTTGTGGCTACCCCTAGCACAAGCAGTACAAATGAGGTTAATACTGCTGTTGGAGATAGTATGTTAGTACTAAAGATAGTACTGCTAGTACTCAAGCTAGTACTGCTAGCTTGAGTGATGCCACTATCTATGCTTTCTTGGCCAATCAATCTAATGGGTCTCAACTTATTCATGAAGACCTTGAGCAAATCCACGAGGATGATATGAAGGAAACGGATTTGAAGTGGGAAGTGGCATTACTAAGCATGAGGGCTAAGAGGTTCTTTCGTAAGATAGAGTGTTACAACTGTCATAAGTTAGGACACTTTGCCTGAGAGTGCAGAGAGCATAGAAATTAGGATGGAAGGAGCAGGACTCACGAAAGCACCAGAAAAACAATGAATATGGAAGACACTTCTTCCAAAGCTATGATGGCTATAGATGGTCTTGGATTTGATTGGTGCTTTATGGCTGAAGAGGAAGCTCCTACGAACATGGCACTCATAGCGTTTTCAGATTTTGGGGTATATAATGATAAAACTTGTTCAAAAACCTATATGAAAAACTATGAAACACTTAAAACTGAGTATGATAACTTAAGAGTAGAGCTTAACAAATCTGAGTTTAATCTTGCTAATTATAAAAGGGGATTAGCCTCAGTATAAGAACAACTTGTTTTCTACAAAAAGAATGAGGAAGCTTTCTGTGACCAAATTATTGTGCTTAAAAGTAATATGACATATAAAGATTCTGAGATTAATATGCTTAAAAATGAGCTTGAAAAATTTAAGCTAGAAAAAGATAACATTAAAGCTAATGCGGAGAAATATGAATATGCTTCTAAAAGTGCTCATAAGATCATAGAATCTCAGCTTGTTTGATCTAAACAGGGTTTAGGATACAATCAAGTTTCACCACCCCCTACAGGGTTGTATAAATCTCCTAAAGTTGATTTGTCACAAACAGGTGTAAAGGAGTTTAAGGAACCTGAAATTAAACACTATGGACCTAAATTAGTGAGAATGTTAGTGAAAATGTTCCTAATGAGGTTAAGATTCTTTTATGGAATCTTCAGATGTTGAGGCTGAAAAGAAATATGTTTTTCTCAATAAACCTAAATAAGAAAAACCTGCTAGAAAAAAAGTTAAATATGCTGAGATGTATAAATCACAAAGTCTTAGGGAAACCAGAGGAACTGGAACAATCAAAAATCCCAACGACTAGGAAGTGATTTTGTTATGTATAATAAATCTTGCTTTCTATGTGGTAGCTTTCAGCATTTTCAAGTTAACTGCTAGTACCATCAAAGGAAAAGGGTGGTATATGGGAATAATGCTACAAGGGTGACTGACCATTATTTTGCTCAATAGGCTCACCCTAGCTCTTTCAGACACATGACTCCCAGAGCAGTTCTTATGAAAAATGGCCTAAAACCTTTTACCACTACTAGGCCAGTTAATACTACTCACCCCAAACCAACAGTTTATGGTGCTAGATCTATGACACACTTTTCTAAACCAGCACCATCAACTGTCAAAGACCATTTCAAAGGCAAAAAACATCACCTTTCAAAAACTTTTATCAAAAGATAATATTGCCAGGCCAAGATTTAATACTGCTAGGCCAAGAAACGATATTGTCAGGGTAAATAAGGTCAATGTTGTTAAGGCCTCAGCATGTTTGGTTTGAAGACCTATCAAACCCAATGGTGCATCAATCATTTAAAGAGCCATGATTACATTGATGCACGAGGCAGATCCAATTCATTAATGGCTTGGGTCCTCAAAGGAAACTAATTTTCTTTTTTGTATGTGCAGGAAAATTCACCAAATGATGATCAAGTCTATGTTGACAGTGGATGCTCTAGGCACATGACAGGGAACATGTCCCATCTCTCATATTTTATTGCATTTGATGGAGGATATGTTACCTTTGGGGAGGAGTTAGAGGTGGTAAAAAAATGGACTATAAAAACCGGTAAGCTTGATTTTGAGGATGTGTACTTTGTACAAGATTTGAAGTTTAATCTTTTTAGTGTCTCACAGATGTGTGACAAAAAGAACAAATTTTTGTTTACTAACACTGAATGCTTTGTTCTGTTTCCCAACTTCAAGTTGCCTGATGAAAGTCATGTATTACTTAAAGTTCCTAGAAAGAACAATGTGTATAGTGTTGATATGCAGAACATTGTTCCTAGAGAGAATTTGACTTGTCTTGTTGCAAAGGCCACTCTTGATAAATCAATGCTTTGGCATAGAAGGCTTGGTCGTGTAAAATTTAAAGTGATTAATAAACTTGTTAAGGACAACCTTGTCAGAGGTTTGCCTTCAAAAGATTTTGAAAATGACCAAACTTGTGTTGCCTGTCTTAAGGGTAAACAACATAAAGCCTCTTGTAAGCCCAAATATTTTAAACTCTAATACTCATCCATTATTCATGCTACATATGGACTTGTTTGGTCATACTTATGTGAGTAGTCTCATGAATAAAAAGTATTGTCTTGTGGTTACTGATGATTATAGCAAATTCACATGGGGTTTCTTTTTGGCAACTAAGGATGAGACTAGTAGTGTAACACCCCCAAAATTTCACAGCGGAAGCGTTCGGGTCATGGGGTGCTACTAAATCAATATACACAACACAAGGTAATAAAGAATGAAAATTTAATTCAATTTTGAAAATATAGATTTAATTTAAGAAATAGTTTTACACCATTGTTTCAATGTGCGGAAGTAAAGCCCATAAAAATACATGTTGTCCCATTAAAGTTGTGTTAAATATGTTTGGAAACACTTCGGATGCCAGTCTTCAATGAATACCATCGCCATTGCCCACGTCAAGGAGTAAACCTGAGAAAAACATGCTAAAATGTCAACACAAAGGTTGGTGAGTTCATAGGTTTAAGTAATCAAGTTTTCAAGTTGGACCATAGTTGCACATATAGCATCTCCGTGAATGACACTATATGCAAAAAGGCTATTACGCTAGTACCAAGTTCATGCGACCGAAACTACGACAGTGTGCATGCATCTAGAAGCATGATAAATAAAGCCCAGCAAGTGTATTTCCAGTACACTCAATCAATACGATATGATATACGCCCGACGTTTGCCTATCCGGTCAAACTCGAACGGGGGTGTCATCCCCAATAGATCTATTCATAACAATCGCGCTTCCCCAAAGGGAATTGACGGTAGCATAGTGGGATTCAAGGTTGTTTCACATAATAGTGTTTTCAGTTTCAGGTCCGAAAAGAGTTTTGCATGTTTCTCACCCCAAAGTTTTATAAAACAAGTAATAAGAGAAAAAGTGGGGCTATAAACTCACCTTAGCAGTTCGGTGAATAAAGCACAAAGAAATCAAGTAACAAGTAGCTCCAACACGCAACCTAAATTAGTACGATAGCTTAGTCTTTAATGTTTAAGACTCGATCAAGTTTAATGAAACTTTATAAATTTTAAATGTCGTCGTCATTGTTGTTGTTGTTGTTGTTGTCGTCGTTGTTGTCGTTGTCGTCGTTAAGTTTATAAATTTCAAAATAGTATAATTTGGCTAGTAAGAACGGGTTTAGAAATGACGTTGAAAAAGTATATTTCGGCCATAAATAGATAGCGATAAAATTTGGATGAAAATATGATATTGATTGATTTGGAAGGATTTGATAAAATGATGTCATAATATAGTTGACTTGTTTTAGTTGTCAAAAGTATGCATATGTATATGTATATAGGTTTTTAACGACGGCTTCCACAAAAATATATGTCCTATTTTATAAAAGATATCGAAGTAATATTTATCTTGAAAGTTTTACATATAGTTTCTATGTGTATGTGTAAGTTTAATAAAAATCTTTCATTGGTTTTTAATATGCCATTTATATATTTATACTAGAGTTAATATCTTATCGAAAATATATTTGTCAAAATAATTCTTGTAACTTTGGAAATGGAATACCTATGGATTAGTTTTTGTAGGTATTGAAATATTAATTTTGAAAACATAGGTTCAAGAGTTTTATTTCTTATGTGACCGTTAGGTATATATATGTACTTGGCGAATTGAAAACTTTTAACGAGTGGCGTGCTCGGGCTGCGGCCCGAGACACGAACCGAGTTTATATGGCCAACGACAAACTAAGAGAGTATCAAGGGATAGGGGGGCTGCGGCCTGGTTTGGTTTATACCAAACGGACCCTTAGCAAAATCTGGGCTTCGGCCCAGTTTCCATACAAGCCCAAACGGACCCCTTCAATATATTTTAGTTGGGCTGCGGCCCATGTTTAAACCAAATGGGCAATAAAAATTTTAACAGGTTTTAATAAGTTTTAGTAAAGTGAATTTTTGTATTTTGAAAATATGAGGAGGAAAGATTACAAAGGTGAACCAAGCCATAGACTCGGGACAAGCCATGACTGGAGCCGTAACTTCACGAGACCATTGGCTACGCGCTCTATGTCTTGACAAGCTTATCACGGGTCCAAGACTTGAGTCAAGAGACTTGACATAGCATCTCTTTTACACGAAAATTAAATGTGACCTATAGCAAAATGTTTTGAGTCGGACTCGGACGAGACTCAAAGACCAAAACCGAGTGTGTTACTACTTCCAATAATTCCTAGACCGCGACTAAAGACAAACAAGCTGGAAAGTAAGAGTCGGCATCAAATTTATAGGCAAGGACTTTCTAAGTCGAACGAAAATAAGTCGAAAACAAAAGTTAATAAGCAGATTTTTAATTAAGTCAAGATTATTAATAAGCAAATTACAAAGTATTATTTTGATTTTCTTGTTTCTTTCCCTTGTGTTCGACAACCAACATCAACAACATCAAGTAACAAGTATTTATTTTAAGTTTTTCTAGTTTTTCCTTCTTGGGTCTAACGACAACTTCAACAACAACATCATCTCTCTAAATATTCCAACAATACCAAATCGACATAAAAAGAAATTCGAAATATACCAAAAATTAAATTAACAAATTAAATTGATATCAAAATAACAATAAAGGCATGATTCTTACAATCAAAATTCTGTGGGTCGAATGGGATTAAGAACCGAACACCAAAGGCTCCAATTGGAAGGACTCGGGATGAATGGAAGCAATTAAACACTTGGGAAACCTTCCTTATACTTCCCTAAGCAAAACCCCTTGATCAATTTTGAAAACCCCTTTGTTTTGATGAAACCCTAATTTTCGGATTATGAGTGATGGGTGGATTGAAATCTGTAAAAGAACCCTTCTTATGTATAGATGAATAAAGAGAATGAGGCATTCTTGCTTTCTTGACCTAGTGAGTAGAGAGACCCTCCTTCTTGGCTAACTTACTTGTCCAACCGCCCTTAAGATGGATAGCATGATAGGTGATAGTTTTTGGCATGTGGGACAATATATTTCGTGGTTGACTTGATAGAGAGGGGAAGATTCCACCATTTTTGTGTTTCTGTGTTTTGTTTTGTGTCGACAAGAAAAGAGAAGGGAATAGGTATATGTGTAAAACGTGGGAGAGAGAGTGAATGAGGTGTTTATCTCTTTTGTTTTATTAGACGGAACAATATAATCGGTACCCCGTATTTTGTCGAATCTTCGAGTAAACGTACCTCCGGGTGTCCGAAAAATATAAAAATTATATTTTTGAAAGCGTCATCGAAATACTGTTATAAGATACTGTCGTCGGCTTTGCTAGTTTATTTTTATATTTTAACTGTAACTGGTCGCGATTATAGATTGAAAAGAAAGAAAAAAAAATCTAGACGCGAAAAATTAGTAGGGAAATTTACGAGTTGTTATAGTACCTACCCCTTAAAAGAAACCACGTCCTCGTGGTTTACGATGCGAAAATCGTCGAGGTCGATACGGTGACGAGATGTGAGTATAAACTCTTAAAATGTGACGTGGAAAAGGGCTGGTTGTTCAAAAAGATTTAGTGACAAGAGGCGGTAAGTAAATAAAAGATAAAGGATTTATTATGCGGAATATAACGCGGTTTCATAAAAGAGTACAATTGGAGTAGCGGTGGGTCGGACACGGGTGATCCTGGTTGACTTTCTCCTAGCCATCTTCTTTGATATAAGAAAAGGTGATAATCGAGTTATAGAAGGAGTAGTGACGTATGAGGTTACGAAGGGTATAACATATGAGTGAAATAAAAGGATGTGCCTAGTGACAGAGGTGGTTTAAATATATGTGTGTGAAACTAATCAAGTAGTTGGATGTTACATAAAGAAATAACATAGAAGCAGTTATGGAAGCATAGCATAGTGCGATATTGTAATAGTGGGCATGTTATACAGTTTAACATAGAGGGGTAACAAGTATAAGCATTCGTAGTCTACTATATACTCTCCTTAAGTTAATTATTCCTTAATCTCATTAAGTTTGTTACATCAACATTATTCTCATTTAAACTTCGCGACCCAATCAAACAAGAACAGCCTTAAAGTTTAAATGAGAATGAGCTTATACACATTTAAACTTCGCAACCCAATCAAACAAGAACAGTCTTAAAGTTTAAATGTGAGTTAATTAAGAAACATAATGATTTTGCGAAATAATTAATTTAATTCAAATAAGAGTTTATACGAACCTAAAATACTATAGTAACACATAGTACGACTACATCGTGTAGCAGTAGGCAAGGCATGGCAGACATTGGCAGCTGTGGCGGCGTTGAAGTGTTTTAAGGAAATGTGGTTATAGTTTAGGTTTTGAAAAATACCTAATTCTCTATAACCTAAGCTCTGAATACCAATCTGTAACACCCCCAAAATTTTACAGAGGAAGCGTTCGGGTCATGGGGTGCTACTAAATCAATATACATAACACAAGGTAATAAAGAATGAAAATTTAATTCAATTTTGAAAATATAGATTTAATTTAAGAAATAGTTTTACACCATTGTTTCAAAGTGCGAAGTAAAGCCCATAAAAATACATGTTGTCCCATTAAAGTTGTGTTAAATATGTTTGGAAACACTTGGATGCCGTCTTCAATGAATACCATCGCCATTGCCCACGTCAAGGAGTAAACCCGAGAAAAACATGCTAAAATGTCAACACAAAGGTTGGTGAGTTCATAGGTTTAAGTAATCAAGTTTTCAAGTTGGACCACGATTGCACATATAGCATCTCCGTGAATGACACTATATGCAAAAGGCTATTACGCTAGTACCAAGTTCATGCGACCGAAACTACGACGGTGTGCATGCATCTAGAAGCATGATAAATAAAGCCCGACAAGTGTATTTCCAGTACACTCAATCAATACGATATGATATACGCCCGACGTTTGCCTATCCGGTCAAACTCGAACGGGGGTGTCATCCCCAATAGATCTATTCATAACAATCGCGCTTCCCCAAAGGGAATTGACGGTAGCATAGTGGGATTCAAGGTTATTTAACATAATAGTGTTTTCAGTTTCAGGTCCGAAAAGAGTTTTGCATGTTTCTCACCCAAAAGTTTTATAAAACAAGTAATAAGAGAAAAAGTGGGGCTATAAACTCACCTTAGCAGTTCGGTGAATAAAGCACAAAGAAATCAAGTAACAAGTAGCTCCAACACGCAACCTAAATTAGTACGACAGCTTAGTCTTTAATGTTTAAGACTCGATCAAGTTTAATGAAACTTTATAAATTTTAAATGTCGTCGTCGTTGTTGTTGTTGTTGTTGTCGTCGTCGTTGTTGTCGTTGTCGTCGTTAAGTTTATAAATTTCAAAATAGTATAATTTGGCTAGTAAGAACGGGTTTAGAAATGACGTTGAAAAAGTATATTTCGGCCATAAATAGATAGCGATAAAAGTTGGATGAAAATATGATATTGATTGATTTGGAAGGATTTGATAAAATGATGTCATAATATAGTTGACTTGTTTTAGTTGTCAAAAGTATGCATATGTATATGTATATAGGTTTTTAACGACGGCTTCCACAAAAACATATGTCCTATTTTATAAAAGATATCGAAGTAATATTTATCTTGAAAGTTTTACATATAGTTGCTATGTGTATGTGTAAGTTTAATAAAAATCTTTCATTGGTTTTTAATATGCCATTTATAAATTTATACTAGAGTTAATATCTTATCGAAAATATATTTGTCAAAATAATTCTTGTAACTTTGGAAATGGAATACCTATGGATTAGTTTTTTTAGGTATTGAAATATTAATTTTGAAAACATAGGTTCAAGAGTTTTATTTCTTATGTGACCGTTAGGTATATATATGTACTTGGCGAATTGAAAACTTTTAACGAGTGCCGTGCTCGGGCTGCGGCCCGAGACACGAACCGAGTTTATATGGCCAACGACAAACTAAAGAGAGTATCAAGGGATAGGGGGTTGCGGCCTGGTTTGGTTTATATCAAACGGACCCTTAGCAAAATCTGGGCTTCGGCCCATTTTCCATACAAGCCCAAACGGACCCCTTCAATATATTTTAGTTGGGCTGCGGCCCATGTTTAAACCAAATGGGCAATAAAAATTTTAACAGGTTTTAATAAGTTTTAGTAAAGTGAATTTTTGTATTTTGAAAATATGAGGAGGAAAGATTACAAAGGTGAACCAAGCCATAGACTCGGGATAAGCCATGACTGGAGCCGTAACTTCACGAGTCCATTGGCTACGCGCTCTATGTCTTGACAAGCTTATCACGGGTCCAAGACTTGAGTCAAGAGACTTGACATAGCATCTCTTTTACACGAAAATTAAATGTGACTTATAGCAAAATGTTTTGAGTCGGACTCGGACGAGACTCAAAGACCAAAACCGAGTGTGTTACTACTTCCAATAATTCCTAGTGGTTAAGCTCAAAACAAGACTCCTTATGAACTATTTAGAGGTAGAACACCTTCCTTAAGCTTTGTGAGACCATTTGGATGTCATGTTATCATTCTTAACACCTTAGACCATTTGGGCAAGTTTTATGGGAAATCAAATGAGGAATTCTTTGTTAGTTACTCTAAAAATAGTAAGGCATTTAGGATTTACAACATTAGAACCAGAAAAGTAAAAGAAAACTTGCACATTGAGTTTTTGGAGAATAAACTTTGTGTAGAAGGTAATGGACCAAAGTGGCTGTTTGACATTGATGTGCTAACAAACTCTATGAATTATATACTAGTTGTTGCAGGTACTAATAATTTTGTAGGTATAGAAGAAGGTAATGGTGCAACTCATTCTAGTGTGGAGACAAGATCTAGTCATGACTACCTATTGATGCCACTGTGGAAAGATGGTTCTCCATTTGTAACTTCTTCAAAGGATGTCAGCAATGATGGACCACAACCTTCTAATGAGAATGAAAATAAGGATGAAGAAGGTGTGACTAAAGATAGTGGAGTTGAGAATCAAGAGCAGGATGCAAACAGTACTGATGACATTAATTCTGTTGGGCCAGTTAGTACCGCTCCACCAATTAGTATTGTTATTTCACCAGTCTATGCTGATTCTTTTAGTGATGAAGAAGAAGTGGACTTGACCAACATAACCGCATCATATGTAGCTTCTACTACCCCACATTCCAGGATCAAAAAATATCATCCACTTGATAATGTAATTGGTGAAGTACAGTCTGGTGTAAAAACAAGAAATATGACAGACTGCAAGTGAAACATGCTTTATAAGTACTGTCTATGAAGGGAAGGCTCATGCAGACCTGCACACTTGTCTATTTGCTTTTTTTGTTTCTCAAGAAGAACCCAAGAGGATTTACAAAGCTCTCAAATACTCATCCTGGGTGGAAGCAATGTACGCGGAGCTTCTACAGTTCAAGCTACAGAAGGTTTAGGTATTGGTGGATTTACCTAATGGTAAAAGGGAAATTGGTACAAAATGGGTCTTTAGAAACAAGAAGGATGAAGAAGGATAGTGGTAAAAAACAAAGCTAGGTTGGTAGCTCAAGGATACACATAACAAAAGGGCATCGATTATGATGAGGTGTTTGTCCCAGTTGCTAGAATTGAAGCCATTAGGCTGTTCTTGGCTTATGCTTCTTATAAGGATTTTATAGTGTATCAGATGGATGTAAAGTCTGATTTCTTGTATGGAAAGATCGAAGAAGAGGTTTATGTATGTCAACCCCCTGGTTTTGAAGATCCAGACTTTCCAAACAAGGTTTATAAAGTAGAGAAGGCACTCTATCGATTGCATCAGGCTCTAAGAGCATGGTATGAAACCTTGGCCAAGCATCTGTTAAACAATGGGTTTCACAGAGGTAAAATTGATCATACCTTGTTCATCAAGAGGCAAAAAGGAGATATTTTGCTTGTACATGTCTATGTAGATGATATTATCTTTGGCTCAACTAATAAGGATTTCTGTAAAGATTTTGAGACATTGATGCATGATAAGTTCAACATGATTTCTATGGGGGAACTTACTTTTTTTAGGGCTGCATGTGAAGTAGAAGACATATGGGATATTTATCAGCCAAGATAAATATGTTGATGAGATATTAAAGAAGTTTGGTTATGCAGATGTGAAGACTGCAAGCACTCCTATGGATAATTCCAAGCCTTTGCTCAAAGATGGAGATGGTGAAGAAGTTGATGAGCATTTGTACAGATCCATGATTGGACCCTTGATGTATCTTACAACTTTTAGACCATATATTATGTTTGATGTATGTGCTTGTGCCAAGTCTCAAGTCACTCCCAAAGCTTCACACTTACATCCATGATTGGATCCTACGAAAGTGAGTTAGGTTTTATTTTTGTTATTATTTTCATTTTTGTTTTTACTCTTATATGTCTATCACGATGTGCATAATTGCTTGATAAGTGTATTCAGAGACTAAAGATTTTTGCTCACCAAGCTCAATACAAGACATGTTTGTATAACATGGATCTTTGATCATACCAAGAAAATCTAGGAGAGTCTCTTGTTTTAATTCTACTTTTATATCTTATTTTTTCTTTTAAAGTATAATAGGGACATTGTACATGTCAAGTAGGTGGATGGAAAGTAGAATTACACTTTGAATTTTATTTGCCTTCATTTCTAATTTTCTTAAGAATTTTGTGCCAAATTTATAAATGTTGACATGTTTTACTTACCAAAACTAGATTATTTCATTAGCCAAGCACACATAACCCATAATTCCACTGATGAAATTAAGCCTTTCCATTTTATTGTTATACATAATTCCACCGTTTATGAGTGTGGCGGTAGTCGATGTAGACTTTAGAACTTGGCCCATTTATCTTTGCATGACCATAATGATGAGTATTATGTTGAACAATCAATATAATTGGAATAGGCAGTTAAAGAAGTCAATATATCAGGATTAACCCCAAAACAACCCTGTGTGTATATTTGTGTGTATTTATCGACTAGTCACACTGACTTGATGACCTCCCATGATAAAAAAAATTGTTGCACTCAACTTTAGTGCAATATACCCTTTGTAAAACCCTTCTGATCCATTCTATGTTCTTACCCAATATATGTTTAGTTCGTTACACCATACCACCTAGCTTACCATGTAGTCTACTATCCATATTCGGGGAGTTGTTAGTCACTTAACCCTTTGGTTCGAGTTGAGTGATTTGGGAACTACGCCAATGTTGAAGACCGATCATTTATGATCATTGTAGACCCCCCTATGGTTCTTATTATTTTTTTACATGATTCATATCAGGTAGGGGTGACCTTATTTAGTTTATACTTCATTGTTACTGTAGTAAAAAATATATAGAAAATATGCAGTAATTGAGCCTATTTTAGTGTTGGTAGCATTTATAAAACCAACTTGTTTGAAGAATAGATTAGTGTTTCATCCCGTTTGCCTAAGTTATCGATCGAAGTTTTAAAAGTGAAAAAGGCGAGTTTGAAAACTAACAATATAAACACTAATCTATAATTATCATTTGAGCATTAGTGTTGAAGAATGGTTTAGTAACTCGTAATTATATGATGGATGATTTGAGATGGTCACACGTTGAACCAAGTAGTGTGATTGAAGGTCGGATTAGTGTGTAATTATTGTTCCCTACCTTATGGATGATCTATTTTTCTATTAAGGAAACCCATACCTACACATTATAACACATTAACTCATTATATATGATAATCTGATTCTTGCATCTTGACGCTTGAACTTTGGGTGGATAGTGGCTAATGACGACGAGGCAATTAGACTAGACTATTTGTTTATATTTTTCTTTTTTAAACCTTTTAAATGTGTGTCCATGTCTATTCCTGCCCTTACTCATTCTAAATGGTAATCCTATCTTTTAACCTAATCGAGTGAAGGAATTGAGCAAGAATAGGTGTCTCACTCATGGATTAAGTGAGCATTTATGGTTTTGTCGCTTTTGCTAGAGTAGTGTTGTCGGTAAAGATGACCCAATATGAATGGTTCAATCCCAAGCCTTACATGTACTCCCCCTGTATTGCCTTTAGATATTGTTTAGACCTTGGCTATAGTGGTGGAGCGTTGTATACTTGCCAAGCATATGATAGAATACACACTATGACTGTGTAATGAGTAATCACCCCGAAAATAAAACACGTATATTAGCGAGTGCATGATTGATTTTTTCCCTTTCCGTGAGGTGTTAGGCTGATGACATCAAATAACGACTAATTTATAGCATCATTTATCCTGTTTATAATTCTTGTTTTATATCATTTTATATGAGATTTGATACTTAATCACTTATTTGTGTATTTCTCACTTAATATCAAGCAATGGGTGAAAGTTAGCGAAAATAATGTATTTTGGAGCTAAATTGGTGAAGTTAAGAAAGTCTACTGAATCTGACATAAATACGCCGTATCATAGACAGATACGCCATATATCAAGACTTGGAAGATTACAAAGACCATTTTCTGAATTTGAAGAATACGCCATATCCAAATATTGGATACGTCGTATGGAAAACTTGGTTCAGCTAGAAGAACATACTTGCTTTAAGATAGAACTTATGCACACCATCTTTTATAATTCTTATGACCGTTTTGGACTCTAGGTTGATTAGACCTTGATCTAGGATAAACAATAAGCAATAAGCACAACGTAATAACATAAATAATATTATTATTATCAAAGGTTCTTCGTCATCATCTCTAACAACTACAATACAAACTAACAACCCTAATCATACTTGATCAATGTAGGACGGTTACCTAATCTAACAAGAATCATAAAGATCTGTAACATATTGGATTTCACAAACACACAATCAATCACAAATAAGGCGTATGATTAGATGGTTTTAGAGAGAGAAAGTTGGATATTCTAGAAAGAGAAACTCATGGAAGGTTAGATTCCAAATGAACATCCAACCCTCTCCCTTGTGGGGAGAGGGCTATTTATACAAACTAATACGCCCTCCTACGGGCTGTGGATCAGGCATACAATGGGTAAAGACCCGTCCTTCCTCCACGATGTTGCACTAGACTAAAATATGCTAATAACTGACTAACAAATTACATAATGAACGATATGTCTACGAGCTAACTTATGCTAGATTATACATGGGATGACCGATGCTTCACAATAGAATTACCAATTCCTAACAATCTCCCCCTAAGGGAGGTCACCCCATGATTTACATTATGAATCCTAGCATTCTATTTAATCTTTAATCTTGAGCTCGTAGACATCAAAACATCAAAATATTCAAACTTTGTGCTTTAGTGGTGATTTCATCATTGTTCAACTACAATGCATGATTCGTGGAGGTTATTGAGCTGATCCACATTGATGACCTTTGAGCTTTAATAGAGATCATCAGCCATAGTTAATCTCAGCATCACCCATTGTTGTATTACCCGCATATAATGTTGTGACAATTGGACTGACATGCTCATATTCTGGATCATGATATCTTCTCATCAGAGTAGCGGAAGCTTTCGTTGATTCATGATATTGGCAGCAGCGTAGCGAAGCATGGAGTGAAAATATCGAGTCATTGATGCACTTATCATGATTTCTTTAGAAATGAATGTGTAGAGTGAGCATGCGGCTATGGATTGACCGCTTCATTACGATCACCGCAAACGTCGGGCGTACACGCATACAATAGTTAGCAATAAAGTACACGAAAGTGTCTTTGATCACTTCGTTGAATTGAGGTACACGCCCACGGTTCCCGTTGATCGAGACAAGTATTGCTCGTGATCGGTATAATTCAAGAATTTCCTTGACAGGTTTCAAGTCGCTCTAGTTGTTCTCAAACTGGAACGTCTCAAAGAAGACAACACGGAGTGAGTGAACCAAATGAATAGAGATTCACCGATTGATGAAAAGATATTTGAAAATAATCGTGTATCGCTCAATAGAAATTGTTTTGCAATACAACGAAGGTTTTAATGAAAATCAATTATCAATCATAAACACCTTTTATTTTGAAGTATTATTACATAGTCGATGTGCTAAAGAAAAGAGTTTTTAAGCACAATGACCGGTTTTCAAAGGTATCCATCAATCCATAACTCGAACCGAGATTGATTCAAAGATTGAATCGCCCATTGTTTCATTCGGTTGTCACATGGTTGATCTATTGGATAGATCTCACATGCCACCCACCAGAGCTTGTTTGATGTTGGCTCGTAAGGCTTTCCATCTTCATTGTGAATATGTTTGCATATCACTCGGATGTTCAGCAATACCACAAGGATAATGCGAGGACTCATAAGATATAATCTCTCTTTCCATATTGTGTGAAACAGAGAGTCTTCATAGACAGTGTCCTAATGAGATTTATATGATGATCTCTTGGCTCTAGACTTAATTGTGCATATTTGGTTCCTATGCCGGAGACTAGGGAGAGAGTCTCCTTCTTCAATATCAACAATCTCTCAGAGAAAGTTGATAGATTATGTAGGTTCCCCATGAGAATGAAACAAGCCATTTTAAGAGGAACTTGAGTAGCATGGGAAGTTTAGTGCAGTGCGTCACTGGGTCCATGACGTTTTGTCTTCAATACCAGTGTTACCTTAGTAACCACCAGTAGCATATGTATTGAACCCGGTTTCTGCCCTAAGGTTGAATAACTAGAGGGCTATTTCTTTTCACCCTTTTCACATTTAATTCTTTTTCATTCTTGTTAGGTTCCCATATTAGTAACACAAGCATCAATATGTATAAATAGAGAAGAGAAAGGATCGGTTGAACAAAGACAAACACTTATGCGTATGAAATAAGAAAGGTTATGCGTATGAAGTGAAATGAATTGAACAACCAACCCTCAAGTGAGGGTTATACGAGAGTATTTATAGGGCAAGGAGCTAGGGCAACACATCTAGACTCCTTCCCTTCTTATGGGCTTGGGCCAAGGCTTATGGGCCTTCTACATAAGCCTTAGCTTAATAACAACCATAAAGGCCATATTAAGCTAACTATTACATATGAATCACTAACACTTGAAATATAGTTTAGGAGTGATTCCAACAATCTCCCCCTAACTATTATTGATGAATGATAGAGTGATAAACGATGTAGGTGCTGATGTAATAGTAGTTTTGACGTCTTCTGACATTCTTCTTTCTTGTGAGAAGGAGTGTCTTGATTCGAACAATCTCCCCAGTGTAGAAAATTGTTTCCTTTGAAGAGTTCTGCTTTGACATCATCTTTTTCTTTGTTTTTTAGTTCTTTGTTCTTTGTGGTGAAAGTGTTAGTATGTTGTTGTTATGCGCATCAGTCCGCCGTTGCTCGGTGTTCCACATCTTTCTTCAACATGCTCACACGCCTTTTACGTTGGATTTCAAGATCGATGTAGTTCTCTTAGTCTTTAAACTTTGTAGATTCTTTGACTTGATGAAGAATCATTCGACTTTGTGTTGCCTTTTGAGAGAACTTGCATTAGTGATGATGTTGGTATGAGCATGTGAAGAATCGACGATCATCCGCTCTAGAGCTTCCATAAGAGGAAAACATACACACGGTTAGTAATAAGCGGATTCCGACACTTACAAGTTTGAATTTCGAGGTGTTAACAAAGATATTGTGAAAACACATCTCTAATTCTCACAAAGGCCGCTCTCGAACCGGAGTCCCACAAGTGAGATAACACGATGCATCAAGTACACCTACAGATTCGGATGAGTCGCCGAGGTACATCAAGCATCACCTCACGATCGTAGACCGTTTGAGACACACTAAGCGTAATCCACGGGAGTTACCGGTGACTGCTTTGTCGAGGCGTTTGATGTTGAACCGCAGAGTTTCCATTCAATCACCGAGGATCACATATGTGAACCTCTCATAAATGTTCTCGACAGATTGCTAAGATCCGTGAAGGACACGATAATATATCATTTGCGTTCTTATTGTTGAACGACAAGCGATGAATTGTCAAGTGTACCTAAGAGATCTTTTGATGAATCTCGTGGCTCTAGACTCAATAGTGCACTTTGGTTTTTGGCGGAGACTTGGGAGGGTCTCCTTCTTCAATACCAAAGAATCTCTAAGAGAAAACCGATAGTTTACGTAGGGTTCCTGTGAGAATGAAACAAGCACATTGGGAGAAACTTGAGTGGCTAAGAAGGTTTAGTGCATGTGTCATCGGGTCCATGACGACTTTTATCTTCAATACGGTGTCATCTAGTGATGACCAAGAGCAAATGAATTGAACACGTGTATGCGCCTAAGTTGAATAACTGGAGGGCTATTTCTTTTCACCCTTTCTTTGCATTTCTTTTAATTCTTCAACTCCTTCTTTCTCCGATTCTCATTTTCTCCTTTTTATAATCATACCTAAGGACTTCTAAGTACTAACTATTTGTGATGTCCTTGGGTAGATCCCTCCGGCTCTGGCGGATCATAGGACGGTTATTCCTAACCTTAGTCACCTTATAACTCCATGACTAACCTATGTTGCCATAAAACCATTTTCTTGAAAAATTCTCTCAAAGTGTTTGTGAAGAAAAAAAAACATTTTGTACCACTGTGAGAGTTTTGTCTTTTTGGAGAAATACTCCCTCTCCACACGTGCTTAAGTGTTTAGATAGAAATATGCACGGTGAGAGAAGAGTGCGCACTTTTGAATTGATCGACTCAAGATAGACAATTCCCCGAGGGACACGGTTACGTTGCATAGTTAAAGAGTTACATTGTCAGCTTTTAGGTGACAACTAGCTCTAATAACTACCTTGAAGGTGTGGACAAACCTCGAAAGGTTGTAAAACCCGTCAAAGTTCATGTCTATCAAGAGCTTCTCGAATAGGTACAATTTACTTGGATAAGTCTAGGAAGACGAATCTTTTCGATTTATGACAGTTCAGAGTTCGTCAATTCATGGGTTAAGTCTTGTCACACGAAGATTCAAGTAGCAAGTCAACATATTTCTTATCACAATAACTTTCTCCCCCTAAAAAATGGCATATAAATGTTATTTTTGATAATGTTTTGATATAAAATATGACCAATTCGAGTTTTGTGGGAAGATTATCACGAAGAACAATTTGTGAATAAAGTTTTAGCAAATACTCCCTCTCAACAAGCAATACTAACTTTTGAGGTTTTGAAAAAAAATATAAGGGGAAGTACTTGTTCTTTTGAGCAAAAAACTTTGAAAAATGAAAGTTTTGATATGTTTTACTCAAAAGTAAGAAGCTTTCGCTCCTTTTATAGGATTGTGGCACTGAAGCGTCCCACAGGGTCCTTTCATTACAAGAACGGGTTGTACACTGTTATGTGTGCACAAGCCATCGTCATTAAATAGTCACACATCCAAATTAATATGAAATTGAAACAGTTTAAGGGGTACCAGGCAGTCCAACAATATCTCCAGGAATGCGAACAGGGCGTTGGTAGCTGTGAGAGTAATCTGGGACGACCACCTACAAAGCTTTCTAGAGTTTCGAATCGGTCCCTTCAGACAACCTTTCATCGATCCGAGTGATGATCCTCTTAACATCCTGCTTTTCCCGAGAATTTCATCGCTTCTTCGACCCGATGCCTTCATGTATCTCCTTTAACCGATAAGCTAACCCATCCCCGACCTTCTTCGGGTGTGATCCCAAACTTATGAAGATCTCTACACGGCATCAAGCATTTGCGTTGTAGTTCACTACGGTAAACTACTCCAAATGGTTTGTCGACAAGAGTGTATTGTGGAAGTCGGTTGATGTCGGGAAGTTCTAGCCGAGGTCCGTGAGGTTGACACGAGTCCGATATGATTCAACAAAGAAGTTGTAAATCTTCTACACGTTCTGGATCACTATGCTTCGATGAAGATGAGCAAGGACTTGATGTATTCACGTTGAATTTCGATCGAGAATTGTCTCATTCTTCCCTGCACCTTGGCAAGATCTGATCTTCAATGTCATTGAGAGACAAGTCCTAAAAGTCCACTTCACGTAATTCATAGTCCCTTTCGTCTTGTCTTTTGACCACGACGGTCTTGAGGAAGGTGTATTCCTATTTAGATGAAAGAGTGAAATGCTTAACAAAGAACGATTCCTTTATCACCGTACACTTCATGTTGAGACTTTCGAACTCGGCGCTTTTGTAGTAGATTCTTCGTTGCCCGCCAATGGTGAATCCGTACATTGCATCAATGTCATACCGCTCCACTGTTGGAAAACATGTGGGTAGCATTTTCTTCGATGGCTATGCGGTTGGAGTATATGGCTGCCGGGAACGGAAGTGTAAGTGATGTAGCGTATTTCTTTGAACCATCGCTACTGTGTAGAAGAAATTCCAAATCATTGTTGAAGAAGTAGCAGAATGGGATCTTAGGTTGATCTGGTTGGCCAATCGTTGGTAGAGGTTTAGACCAATCGGTGTAGTATGGAGCCTTGTCTCGTCTGGTGAAGTCGATGTTTGCTTCAGGGTTGAGCCAATCAATGTTGTTAGACATGGCTCGTGCTATGTTTTCAAGGTGATATTTAACTTCAATAGCACTTTACGAGTTGTCTTTGAGTAGTTGAAATGCTTCATTCTTGATTCGTTTCAGCTCTGATTTCGTCATCTTCTTCACACGGAACTTTTCTTGTAGTAACTTAGCATGCTCCAACGTACGACCTTCTATCATATCTTGATCATCAATTAGAGCGGGAGTAGCATCAACAAATGTGGAGAACCAATCATACTCGGTGTCGTCTTCGTCTAGCCATGAGACGACATCAGCCTTGGGCGTCTTTTTCTTTTTCTTTGGCCTTGATGAGGATGATGGTTTCTTCGTTGAAGCGGGAGAGGTGGGTTATTGTTGGGGCTCAGGAACTTCCTTATCGTCACCACCAGTATACTCGAAGTGATCACCGATTTTCTCTGTTTGAGGTGGTAACTCAGAGTCCTGAGGTTTGTCAGTAGAAGAGCGTGGAGGAGATCGTTGTTGAGATGGAGTCCTGTGGAGTGGAGGTGGCATGGAGGATGATTCTCTAGACTTCTTTGAACGTTTAGGTTCGTTATCTTTATCCTTATCCTTATCTTCATCGTCTCTTGGACATTTAGGCCTTTATAGCTTCTTCTCTGCATGCTGATTTAAGTTGGTATTCCAACAATGTTTCAAACAATTTACCTTCGTAAGAAGTAAATGTTGCGAATCGTTTAGACATTTGAGTTACCGACCTAGAAACCAATTCAAAGATCCGAGAACACTATAGGATCGATGAGAGTTAATTGTTACGGTCATAGGTGTTGATCTTATAGTTTGCTTGGCTATATGCATCGATTTGGATAGAGTTGTCATTGAACATCTCTCTTGTCACGCCAGAACGGTGTCGAGTAGGAACTTTTGAGTATAGCCCCTAATCGATTCGTTCGGTTCCCTTGGACATCACGTTGCATGAACTTGAATATACTCCCTTTCATTTGACATCTTGTATATCTCGTCATGAAGATGTTTGATGTTGTCGACAAGTATATCTAACTTTTATTGGTCACATCTTTCTTCCTGTCCTACTTGACAGCTTTAACAATCCTTGTCTTTGCCCGAGATATCCAAGAGTCGGTTGGTTTCTTCACAGATTTGGATGTGGATCTGGTTGTTCTTTTGGATGATGGAGGTGAAGAATGAGAAGACGAATCTGATGATGAAGAGACATGAGGAGATTTAGGGTCCTTAGGAGGTTCAGAAGTTTCCTCCTTGGAACGAATTGGACTGTTGAGAAGAAAGTCATCATAATTCACTTCGTCATCTTGTCCAGATTTGACCTTTTCTTCAGCCTGAATCTGGGCCTCTTCCTCTGCTTTGGCTTGAGCTGCAGCCTCTTCACCAGCCTTTTCTTTCTCAGACTTTTCCTTTTCTGGTTCCTCGAAGTCATAATCAATAGAATCCTCCAGGCGCTTTTGTTGTTGTTGCTCAAGAGTGGTGGCACCAATTCCCTTATCGGGTTGATTAACCGCATCGTGAATTGGTGTAGATTGACACCACCACTTGACCCTTCTGGGCCACGCATTTGTTCTTTGTTCAAACTCTTTTGCCACGTGTTGGAGTCTAATGATTTTGAACTTCTTCCCGTAGTCGATATCCGGTGGCTCTTCATCCGAGCTTTCTTCTTCATGCTCAATCTTGGAGTCTTCCCTTTGCCTTGGTCGACTTTTGGATTGGGAGGTTTAGCTCTTGTTGAAGTGACATCGATTGCGGTTTCAAAGTAGGTGACATCCTCGTCGATTCGGTTTCATTAGAGCTTTCATCCACTAGCTTTCTTTGCGGTTCGGACTTGGGAATGGGAATAGAACATCTTCCTTAGGAAGCTGTCCTTTTGAGTGGAGGTTTCTCTTGGGAACTTTCTTTGACTCTCGGTGCTTGTAACACTTCCTGCTTGCCTCTTCCGGTTTTCCTTGTAGGTGTACCAGCGGACTTTTCATCAAGAAAACCTACTTTGCCATCTTCAATGCTACCGATATCGTTTGTACTGAATCTGGTTGTTCGATATCATCGTTATAAGGTGATCCGCAAGATTGCACCTTGTTTCTTTGTTGTAGAGTCCTTAATCGGCGAGAGTGTGGGCTCATACAACATGGAGTTTTGTTTGGGGTCATCGAGTCTCGAGGGAATATCGAGATTATACCCTAGAGCTCGTTGGATCAACGATTTGGTATATCGATATACGGATTTTGGTGCCAAGCTTTTAAGGAATGACATCATGTCGTCCCATATCGAGCTTCAACTTCAATGTGTTTTATGTTGATCAAAGCCCAAAAGATCGTAGTTCCACGAGCTTGGGATGCTCGTAACCACTATCACGTCGTAAAGCGGTTGGTGATGATGATGTGAGGGTTCTCCATGGTGAAGAATATTCTTAAGATCCACGTATGAATGCTTAGTGATTACTCACGTAGCTTTGTCATAACCAATGTCGATCATGAATTGCGAATGGTCTCTTGATTGGTGTGGCATTGTATTCGGTTGGCTCGATGGCGGAATGAGAAGAACAACCCTTAAATCTGTTGGTGTGATGGTGACTTGTTTGTGGTTGAGTGTCACCGTCACAACATTTTGACCTTTGATCTTTTGCATTGTATGCGAGGCGGTGAATGTAGATCTCCGACAATCGTAGCGTAATTGGTGAGCATGTTCTGATAAGGATGATTCTTCAGAATGTCCACAGCAATTAGACAAGAAGACTCCGAGTAGGTGAGAGTATCAAAATCAACACGAAGGTTATTATTTCCTATCTTCATTGGATAACCATTAGGGAAGATATCAGTAATGGTGAGAACATTTGGTGCTTCCACATTATGCATTTGAGCGTCCATGTCGTGATCTGAAAGATATTTAGCCAAAAGAACCAACATATCGAAAGACATTATGTTAGTCAACAGATGGTTTTATTGTCTAATTATTGAATGTGATATGTCGATGATTGTTACGAGTCCAACTTCACTTGTTTGTCCATTAGTTCACAGACGTCGTGATAAGTTTCGTGAGTTGATTTACTTTAAGTTTTAAAGTCCATGTTTTCACTTATTTTTCACAACTTATTAGACGTTTAAGCTTATTAGTGACATTATTGGTTTCGTGGCATTATGATTTATTTATTTACAAGTTTGCACGCGTAACAATTCATAATTAAGGTTAAAACTAGGCTTAGGCGTAGAGATGGCAAGCTTATGCGTAAGCAGGGAGTGATTATATGCGTGGCGTAAGCTTATCGTGGGTTCTTGACTTACGCGTAAGAAATATTACAGCGTGAAAAGAGGGCCTTATGCGTAGAGCTTACGCGTGGCGTATAAGGAACCTTACGCGTAAGGCTTACTCGTAAGAGTCAACCTTATGCGTGAGGTTCTTGTTTATGCATATCCTTCACGGGATACGCGTGGTCCCCAATGTAGAACCTCACGGCGTGGCGTTACGCGTAAGATTACTCTTACGCATAACATGCTACGCATAAGGTGATCCTTATCGTAGATTGCAAGTAACCTTGATTACGAATTTTCAAGGGTAGAAAACACGAAATAAGTTCATCATAACATCAACATTAACATCTTCATCCAATTCCTATCGATTTGAGCATGTAAACTTATTCGACGATTATGCGAGAGAACACGAGTTCGCGTAAGACTTAAAACCCTAAGGCCTAATTTTTACGTGTAAGTGATTTATCCATAGGAATTGCACCAAAATGATTACGGGATGTCTAGGAAGCCTAGTGAGATGTTTTAACCAAGTTTTAACCTCAAACACCAAACAAATCAAAAATACCCAAATATCAAGAACATAAACCCTAATTTCTAATTAACTAGCAATTAGTGTTTCTGGGTTGATTCTGAGCATGGATATGGTCAATTCATCTAGTAAACAACATCACACAACAATCTTTTTAACCAGAAACACTCACATATGAAAATACCCAAACTTACGCATAAACCCTAGTTTTCAAAATCAATCAATTCGTGTATCTGGGTGATGTTTAATGATAAAAATGGTTTCAATGATGTTAGATAAATGTTTTGACACACTCATTTTAACCATAAACACACAAACATGATTGTATGTTCATACGCTTATGCGTAGAACACAAAATCATCCATAGAAACAAATCTAACCGTTGGTTTAATAAATGAATCAAAACCATTGTTTGTAAACACGTTTAGATTATGAAATCACTTACAAAATGATGATCAAACAAACGGATTAGGAGATTGATTGTTAGGCGTAGGATTTGGTAGGTGTGGTATTAAATGTGAAGAGTTAATGAGTTAGGTGGATGTTTTATTAAAGTAACTTTGAGCTTTTGACAGTTTTAGCCCCTCCACCTTTTTCCTTTTACATCCAATGTCCATAACTTCCATTTTGGTTACCAAACGAAGGATATTTGGAAAGAATTTTGACGACACTCCCCCTTGACTTAAGAAATAATGAAGTTTTATAAATTTTAGTCCGAGGAGTGTCAGTAAACCAGAAATATGACCACCATTTAAAGAAACAACCGGGATAAAGTAACATGCAAGTACAAGGTTTTATGATACTAAAAAAATATTTGCTTTCTCCCCCTCAACACTTGATCAAAAAATCTTGAATTTTGAAAGATTTGAGTGTTGTGGAAGATTTGTACTTGCCACGTTAAAAAATACGAGATAGAAGAATATTTTTGTTGTTTTATCGATTTTATATTTTTGTATTTTGTTTTGAAAATATTTACAAAAGAGGTTTTGGTGTTTGGTGATTTTAAGAATGTTTTAAGAGTTCATCCGGTTCCTCTTGAGTCAAACACCGCATACCAATCCGTGGACCAACTCATTAAACCTAGCGGGAGTTAAGGCTTTGGTGAGGAGATCGCCAATTGGTATTCTCGTACTCACAAAGTATAATTCAACCGTATCTGTTCCACGTGGTCCTTGATGAAATGATATCGAAGATCGATGTGCTTTGATTTGAATGTTGTCTTGAGTTGCACAAGATCGCAATAGCACTCCGATTGTCGCGATACATCGGGATTTTGTCAAACACGTAACCATAGTCTTTGAGTTGTGTTCTCATCCAAATGACTTGAGCACAACACGAGACATGGCTACATATTCGACTTCGGTTGATGACGGTGATGTACAATCCGCTTCTTCGATTGCCATGACACGGTTTATCACCAAGAAATTGTAATGCTCACAAGTACTTTTACGTGAGTCTAAGCATCCTGCGTGATCGACATCGAAAAAGCTATTAGTTCAAAACCGAATCCTTCGGATACGGATCCCCAAGTTAATGGTTCCCTTGATGTATCGGAGGATTCTTTTAGCCTCGAGAGGTGGGTTTGATGGGTCTCGATCGATAACGAGAGAAAAGATATCTGACAAAAATAATATCGGGCACTGCTATTTGTTAGATACATGAGAGACCCAATAATACTACGGTATTTGATAGGGTCCACCAATTTCCCATGTAAATCGTCTAGCTTCTTGGTATGAGCCATTGGTGTGGCATAGGTGTCACGCTTTTGCATTCAAATTTGTTTAACAATTCAAGGGCATATTTGGACTGACTCAAGAAAATACCACGGGGATTGGTGAACTTGCATTCCGAGAAAGAATGTGAGTTCACCCATCATTGACATTTCAAAATGTTTTGTCATTAATTTTGCAAAAGCATTTGAGTATTTTAAGTGTGTTGACCCAAAAATGATGTCATCCACATAAATTTGAACAATTAAGATGTGAGCCCCGTGATATTGTATGAAAAGTTTAGGATTGACTGAACCTTTGGTGAATTTATTAGCAATGAGGAAGGATGATAACGTATCGTACCACGCCCTTGGAGCTTGTTTGAGACCGTACAGAGCTTTGTTTAGTTTGTAGACGTGGTTCGGAACTCGGATCAACGAATCCTTACGGCGGTGACATAGATTTCTTTCGATTGACCATTCGAGCGTTTTGGCGTCCATTTGAAAGACCGTTATATTCATATGAGCCTTAGCTACCGACGTGACATGTTTACGATTACGTTCCCTTCAAAGATCAATTTGTTCTTCCAATCCATTTTAGACCAATGACATAGACCCTGTTGGTCTTTCAACTAGTTCCATACTTCAAGACATTTGAATTGGTTGAGTTCTTCTTGCATAGATTCAATCCGGTTGTCTTTTGTCATTGCGTCTTTAATGTTTTTAGGCTCAGTTGGCGGTACGGTGAGTGCATAAATGCAATGTTCACCATCCGTGTGAAGACGTTGTCTTATTACGATGGTTGATTTGGGTTACCAATAATATTCTCAAGAGGATGGTCTTTTGTCCAACGATGTGTAGAGGTTGATGTTGGTATACATTGTGCGATTTTGAGGATTCAAATGGTTTGTTGATGATTTCGCGACATTAGGTGAAACAGTTTCATTGGCAAACGGGTTAAAGAACATTTGGATCAAAATCTGCGGTGGGGTACTTCATTAAGAACATCGGTTGTTGGTTCAGCGTTGTTGGAAGCAGTTTGTTCAACTGTTGTTGTAGAGTCAA
>CM040244.1:201854395-201888015 GCA_022545495.1 Chrysanthemum lavandulifolium
GGTTGCGAGGTTCTAAGAGAAACTTACAAACACAACTTAAATCGTACCTAACAAACTACGGGGTCTTGCATAGTAATGGCATATCACCGGGAATTATAAAATCACATACAAGTGTCCAAAAGTACCAAAACAATTGGAGTTGTATGGTGATGCGGAGTATGGGTGTGCATTATTTTATACAGGTTGCTCAGTAACCGACCTCTGAAGTAGACGACTCTCTTCAAACAACTTTAGCTTACCGTGAGCGGATGCTTGAATATACGGAAGCACAAGGTTGAATACATAATATGATAGCGGTCTTTCAAGGTACTATTCTTAATGTCCGTTTGACCCATAGTTATTGTCTAATGTTGACATGTGAAGTATTTTCTTTCAATTATATCGTAGGTATTTCTACTTCTATTATATATTAGTCGATTATTATAGTATTTTTTTAACTCAACGGCATTTCTTTAGTTAATACCCGTGCACATATACAAAAAAGCCTATGCTTTGCAAACCACTTCTATATATTATGGGTTATGTATACTTTATTAATTTATTTGATATATACTAGCAGAATTTAATATTTGGTTGCCCTATAGTATATTACGGTACATGTCCTTAAATGTCTTCTTTTGCTAATCTCTTTCTTCAATACAAATCTTTCTTAACTTGTTTAACAACATCTTTCTTTCTTCTTTTGGTCTATTCACTTCATATCTTTATCCCAATCTTTCGGTTTTTGTTTAATAAAATGTCCGACTATATCCCACTGGATGTTCAACTAGATATCATTCGCAGGCTACCTCCTAAGTCTATACTCCAGCTACGTAGTGTTAGCAAGTTATGGAAGGCTAGTATAGATTGTGGTTTTTTCATCTCTAATTACGGTGTTCGTCGTAACGATGAGTGTTTTTTTACGCTAACATTTGATCAAGGTCACAAAGATTTTGTGTTAGCTTTTAATGAACAATGACCGCTACGGTGCCGTGCAGATTTATTGCTTTCATCTATGATTGCGGTTGGCAATTCTCACGGTCTTTCATGTTTTGTTTATGGCTCTAATCTAATGTACATTATTTGGAACCCGGCAATCCAAAAATCGGTTGCGATACATGTCCTATTTTACACGCATCAAATTGAATGTAAAAGATTTGTTTTGGTTTTGCCGTCCATCCGGACACTCTTGACCCGACGATCGTGAAGGTCTCCTATCCTGTTTTCCAAAGTGGTTTCTGGTATGTTTCTGTCTTTTCTTTCAACTCGTTAAGATGGACATGCCTTGAAAATTTCCACCCCCTCGTGAAACTATCAAATTGAAACGTCAAAGTCAGGCAGTTGTCGGTCATTTTATCTACTGGACTGGGAGTGAAAAGTTAACTAATGAGGACGGTGTTACATACAAGATTTATATGTTGATTTCTTTTGATTTGGTAACCAACCAATTTAAAGTTATATACCTTCCGCAGATTTTAAAAAATGAACTCCCAGTTCCATTCTGTGTTTTCGATTTTGGAACCTCTCTAGTGATTTCTGGTATGATCATTGATGACGATATGCCATTGTTTTGTGGATGGTTAGTGGACGTGAATGGTTTTGCCATAAGATCATTTAGAAGCCTCTTTGCCATCCCCACCCTATTATCATTCGTTTGCTTGGGTTTACAAAGGATCGGGCTCCAATAGTTAAGCGTACATCGCAACCATTTGGGTCACTCGGTATTCGTGTACAACAAAGAACTTGAATTATTTGTCGACATGGGAATTTTAGGAGATACGGATTTTCTACATCGCCCATACAAAGAATCTCTTCTTTTGTTAAATCATCTGCATCGTTTGCCTATAGTATGCTTTATTTATAACTTACCATTCTATTCATGTTCCTTTTAAACATTATCACTTGATTTGGTTAATGATATATCAATGCCATTTTCAACAAAGTTAGTTCGGTGAAGTTACGGATCGGGCTAAATGGGAATGAAGGTTTGTGGTTTTAGTACCGTCGTGTGGGAAGGAAGCATTGAATTGCTAAGATTTTTCGTAGTCGATGAATGTTATCAACCAAGTGGTTATATAATGTGTAACAATTAAAGTTACAACCATGTAGTAATCGTAATATGTAGTTGGTTGTCTCAGATCAAACGTTGTATGTCAACGCATTTACTATTTCATCTCTTACATTATCCCATTATCCATTTTTTAACGGGCAACAAGCGGTTGTTACCCAAAATAATTTTGGCAACCTAATTTTGTTCTTAGGGCAACTAGTTTTCCATACGGAATACTTTTATAAACCCATGACTCCTTCTAGAAGTACATTTCGTATTCTACAACCTACTAATAACTACCAACTTGAGACAATGCACACTTCCAAAAATAGAGGTTTAACATTCAACACTAGTACAAATTAACTAGCGTTGTAAGTTTATTACAAGCGATGGTAAACGATCGTCCTGCTCAATTTCACAAAAGCGGTAGTAAAAACAACTAGCGGTTGTAAGTTAATTTAAGTAATCGAGCATAAAAGCGATTGTAGCATTTGTTTTATGTTTACAAACGTCGTATAAAGATCAAAATAATCCACTCAAGCGAATGTCACCGTACACATCCGATAACTTCGATGCCGTTGTGAAGATGTTCTTCAAAAATAATCCAAGTGAAGATGTTGATGTTTTTAGAATGAGTAATGGTCTTTAAAATTGTTTCGTCCATTGACATAAAAATCATTTTAAATCCCGGTTTAGCGAAGGATCTACTATAGAAGGTGACTAAACGAACACAACCTAGTACTCCTTAAGAAGAATAATAATTAACGAACAGTTATTCTCACTAAACACCTCGATATGTTGTTAATAGTATTGGCGTTTACAACCTTGAAGTGTATCGACTCTAGATATCACCAAAACTTATATAGAACTCAAACCTAGGACCTCCTTTAATAGGATAAGGAGTCCTTTACAAAATACACTAAGTATTGTACAAGATAAATATACTTACAATACTTATCTAATGGGAATTGATACTCACACCACACTTTTTTGATTCATGCACCACTAGTTGTGCATTACAGTATTGTACAGTACAATACTGTAATGCACAACTAGTGGTGCATGAATCAAAAAGGTGTGGTGTGAGTATCACCTCTCTTATCTAATACAAAACATCCTACCGAAGACATTCTAGAATATTACATATTCATCCCTCACAAACATAGTAGCAGTGACAAGTACATTAGCAGTGGTACGCGAATTTTACTGCCACTGGTTTGTGTATTGCTTACACTCTTCTTTTCCGCTGGCTTTTCCCGGTGCGGGTCTTTTGCCTTTATCCTTTCCTTGAAGGAGTTACGGCGGCTTGCTTCCTCGTGTACGGCGTATAGATCAACCCATGGGATTCCCGAGGAATTAGATAGGCCTTTCAACTTCAATGGGCCTTCGGGGTTTCCGTCTAACACGCCCATCTACGCGGTGCAGGAAGGGATTTTGGTAATGTAGCTTCCCAACCCGCGGGTTTTATTTTATCCGGCTCCTCAGTGGTCATTTTTCCTTGGACCCGTCTATCCAACCGGATATCTACGAATTAGTAGACGACACTTGAATGGGGGCGGGCTGCACCAACATAGGAAGAAGGCATACCTTTCATCCTCAGTTGTTTGACTTTCTTAGGGAAGTTTCTTGTTGGAAGAGGCTGGTTTACGTACTTCGTTGCCCCTAACTTCCTTTTGTCGCCCTTCCCTACGGGACCCATGTGCCGAACATATATTATCACTCCTATGACGCAATTCCCATGATTTATTTCCTTCTTCCGCTCTCGAACGACGAGGTTAAAAAGGAAATGCCTGCACTTTCAAGATCCCATATTGCTAATGAGAGTCTAATAGGTTTAGACTCCCACCTTTGGTATGCATATGGTCCTGGCAGACTACCACCACGTGAAAGGACATGGGTTTTGGGTGAAAATGTGTTGTGGATGTTCGCAGAGATGGGTTTTTAGTCGTCATTTTAGAACGACTAACTGTTTTTAGTAGTCATTTTAGAACATGTTTCAGTTGTTGCAGCATCAGCTTTTGATAACGCTACACGCGTCGTTCGGGGTCAAGGAAACTTCCTTTTCTTCAAGCAAGTTTTATAACACCCTAGTCAGTGAACCTAATCGTTGTAGTGTAGTAATTAGGGTAAGCCACGGGTATTGATATCGTTCTCTAGGGGAATAGGAATGCTAGTAAGAAGTTACTACGCTAAGGTTAAGGTTGAGGAAGATTATTTTTTTGTATTTTTTATATTTTATGAAATGGAAAGGTACGAATCTCGGGTATTGAATTTGGGGGATTTTGGTATCTCTACCGATTACTCTACTATTATCTAATTATCTAAACTAAGGTTGTGGGAGTCTATGTCTAATTAATGTGTGCTCGTATGATAGTTTAAAGATGTGTTTACTTAGGTTGTACTACTCCTTAATTATCTCCTATTGATGGTTGAATTGTCACGTCCTTATTCTTAGTTGTGTTGTGTGTCTAAAGTTGTAGGGTATGCGTTTCTCCCTAGCTCTTTGAACTTACCAAAGGGTCTCGTCTACAAAACCCACTAGGGATGATAAACTCTTACTCTAAGGCACTCTTTGGATAATTTAGCCTACAACTACTCAGGTAATCATATTCTAAGGTTCACAAAGATGAATCAAGCATTAAGTACACAACAAATGACCTATCGCATTACTAGATCATTGATCAACTAAGATAAGAAACAACCAATCAATATTTAATAATTAAGTTTCATACTTCCTAAGCAAACACACAAATAAATTAGCCGGACATGGAGAACATGCAAGCATACACACAAATAATCAAAGACATAATTGAATTAATGAAGTAAATACTTATCTTGATGTAAGATAGGGTTTAAAACCCTAAAATCTTGTACAAGACACCTTAGGTTCGGTTTTAGGTTTTCACCCAAAAGACTCTCTAAAAGCGAAAAATTCGGATTCTATATATAAGATTACATATGCGACGGCGTCACCTTATGTTTCGTGACGCCGTCGTGTCGCCGTCATTAGGGTTTCGTCTTGGCCACGTTAACCTTGCGACGGCGTCACCTTATGTCCGTGACGCCGTCCTCTTCGACTTCGACGTCGTTCGGATTGCATCTAGGCCGCCCGAGTAGCGACGGCCTACTCTTTTACAATTGGACGTCGTCACTTGAAAATAAGAGTTTTGGGTTACGTCCGTCACAAAAATCCTCTGACGGCGTCGCAATTAACACCGACGCCGTCGCCTTCTATTTTCAGCAGACTTTGAGTGTCTCGATTTTGACTTTGGCCATTTTCTTCATATATTCGCGCCTTTTCGTCCAAATAAGTGCCATTCCAAAGATTTTGCCTTCAAGAGACCTAAAAAGTGAAAATGAGCGATATTAAGCAATAACGGATACAAAAGTGATCAAATAAGGACTTAAACGACCCTCAAATGGTACCTTTTAAAACCTTATCGACTTTGCGCTTTTTTTTTGGGTAAAGGTTTAGGCTATGTATGGGTTTTTGAAGCGGCCGTGCGTGGGCAACGAGTTGTTGTTGATGTCTGTATGTATTCTTTTGCCTTGTGTACCATCGGTATATTTTTACGAATAACATCTTCAACTTCTTCGGTTTTTAAAATATTCCGGTTGCACGATTTGCGGTGGAAATATTTTTGTAGGTGAAGGAATTGTTCCTTTTGCTTTTTTGGACATTCCCTTGATTTACCTCACGATTTATAGCGAGGATTTTCTTGTTCGTGCAGCGTTATCATTAATTTTCATTAACTGTTTTGTGGGTAGGCACGTGCCTAGGCTCTACTTATTGTCGCTATATTTGACATAAAATTACTTGGGAAGGAACGTGCATCTTTACATGCGATTTTCTCTCCTTTTGGTATTTGAATATAAATGATTACGTAAACACAAATAAATTTGCTTTTTTGAGTAAACTAGCGGTGGTTTTGCGACACTAGGAATGGGTACAACGACGTTAGCGATGGTTAGATCGGCGTTAGCGTGGTTGGGATTTACGTATGAACGAGTTAAGAATTTGTTCCAAATTAATTTGTACTAAAACTTACTTTTTTAACACTTGTAGCAGTTGTTACTAATTTTTTGGCGCATATATCCCCAACTGTGCTGTTTTTCATTATGTTTATTTTTATTTTTATTTTATTTTTTGTATTTATTTAATTTTTTTTAATGGTATAATAAGGGTTATTATTCTAACACATAAATAAGCATGTAACTCAGCACGTCATCATATTCTATTATCGAGACACAAAATTCTTACTACCATTATTAATCGTCTCATTGGCTTGCATTCCCGGTCAAGTTACCCACCCACACTATGACTTTTTTTTAACTAAATAAAATTTCATCTTCATATTACTACTTTATTAGTAAATTTTTTTATTTTGTAAAGTGACTTACTATCTCGAACACAGTTTGAATAACTACGCAAACAAATACAGTATATACTAGTAAGTAGTAACATAAAAGGGATCACATCCATAGGTTAACATGACATACACAGACTATACAAAGATGAGATAAGTGACTCCAAAATGTAACAACGATCCCCTAATAAACAAAAGCCGCAGCTTCCATGTAATTAATACAAAGCACATCAAACCTCCATTGACTCAAACTTTTCAATTAAACCATTCGGCTCTTTAACACGGTCATTTTTCTAAACCAAGAATACAAAAGTTTGGAACTCTCAGCCAGATCCTCATTTTGCATCCTTAACAGGTGATTAATAGTTGGCAACCAACAATCCGAACCGCATAAAAGCTCCACTTCCGCTATCATTTGTTGTCTACGGTTGAGATGGCCCCTAATTTCAACAGTATTCCTCCTATGATCTGCTTCGTCACGTAAAGCAACTTCCAATTCACCTCTGTAGTACGCGATCGTAATATCTTTTAACAACTTTGAGCCACCAAACATTGGTAATTCATCACATAAAACCATGCCAGCAGACATCGTTATGTTTGCTTTTCTAATACTATCACTAATAGAGATACCAAAAACTGTTTTTGTTACATAGCGTCATATATAGACACGAAATTTCTGACAAACTAGTTATGACAATTGTTTGTTTCCAATGGACAAGTGGATCACACCAAATAAGTACTAACCCACAATATATTTTTTTTATAGTATCTTCCTATTTTTTTTCAAATATTTTTTATGACGAGTTTGCTAGTGCATAGCTAGGAAATGGTACTTTGGGCACCTAAATTGTGTACTCATGGCAACTATACTTTGGGCAACTAAATTGTGTACTCATAGCAACTAGTTTAAATAGTAGTACTTTTAGTCAAGTCTTGATGTATGCAACAAGGGTGGGGTTTATTGGATTTAATTTACATCTTTCTATTTTTTAAACTATTTTATGACTAGTTTGCTAGTGCATACCTAGCAAATGGTACTTTGGGCAACTAAATAGTGTACTCATGGCAACTAGTTTACGTAGTAGTACTTTTAGCCAAGTGGTGATGTATGCAACAAGGGCTAGGGTTTCCTTGGATTTATTTACTTTACATCTTTCTATTTTTTCAAATATTTTTATGACGACTTTGCTAGTGCATAGCTAGCAAATGCTACTGGGCAACTAAATAGTGTACTCATAGAAACTACAATAGTACTTTTAGTCCGGTTGTGATGTATGCAAAAGGGTTGGGATTGAGTGGATATAATTTGCATTCGGTGTTTTTATTAGTCATACTTGTATTCATGTAAGCGCCAACTAGTTACAAAACTTGACAATACAAAACTTGACAAATTTATTTGGGTAAAAAATAAAATACAATAGACATTTGGGTAAATCAAACATACAATATACCTAGCTTAATTATTTTTTAATGTGTGAACATTTGGAATAAACTTATGGAAAAGAAATAAAAATAAAATAAATAAATAAAAACAATAAAAGTTACATATTGCAAGTAAGTAAGCATAGAGTATGAATAAGTGTCCATAAAAATTAAGGTAAATCCGCACTTCTTACATTTCCGCTTTATCTTATTTTATTTTATTATTATTTGTCATTTACTTTTGTAATTTCTTATATTTTTTGTCCTCTGGTTTCATATATATACACGTAATCTGTTTGGCGTGGTTTCGCTTTTTAACCTTAATAGTAGTAAGCTGCGGTATATGTAATAATAAAAAGGGAGAAAATGAAAAGGCGTGTATGTGAAAGGTTGGTCATTTAATGCTACTTCTTGTGGTAGACAAAATGCTAGGGTGGTCATCAACTCAGCAGACGCATCGGTTGTGTAGGTGACACAACACTAATTATATTATAACTTAAACTAAACCTTCGCTTAAAACACACACATAGCAATCAAAGGGGAAAAATAAAACATACAAAACAAACCTTAAAAGGATGAATACACCTATGCCATTTCGTGAAGAACTTCTTTGGTGTTGCGGGATCTAGTTTTGTTAGAGATATTATGATAGTTCGTTTTGAAAGGATGTGAGTGTTGTCATGGTGGATGAAGCGAGTTGATGAAGAAGGCTCAAGAAATCGAGGCACGTGTGGTGAAAGGGATCATGTTATTGGAGAGTTGGAGCTTTTATACCCATTTGAATCTTGTGTGGAAAGTATTTGAATTAACCAAGCCGCAAACCGAAGATCCGTGAAGCCGCAGCGATATTGGTCAATGTAATGAAGAAGCGAAGCGAGCCCAGAGCTTCATCATTCATAGAAAAATGAAAGGCATGGTGTCTTGATTCGGTTAATTGTTGTCTTAGCGGTGACGATGTCTTGTTTATGTTGGTATTTCTATTTCTAGTCATGTATCTTGTGTTGAATTTTAGTTTGATTTCTTTGTTGTGAAATGTAGGTCTAGGCTTTGGCAAATGGATGTAAAATATTTGAATAAATAAAAGCCATGGTTTCGTAAAATAATTATATTATGGTCACCTTTAATTGTGCTCGCATCTCATGATCTATTCTCAAAGAATACCGCCTCCATTGTTTCAAGAATAAATCATTTGAGCGGCCGTCATTGTGGACTGTTTACGGTTAATGCAAGTAAATCTCATTATTAAAATATGCATTTGGGAATGTAACGTTTCAAACAAACACGATTGTATCACGTGGCGGTGCCAAAAAAAATCATGTTGTTGGTTTCCGACATGTCATATAAAACATAAACCCTAAAGAATGAAGCACTAGAGTTAAAGGGTATAATGAGCATACCTATAAAACATAAACCCTAATAACAATTTAAATAACTTTGAATTAAATAAAAATTTACTAATAGAATATAAAATATAAAAGTGCACGATTATTTATATTCATGTACAAATGTCTGAACGAATACGGTAACAAAAGTACATACGGAGAGTACAACAAACACGGATTTGTTTCTAAAATATCTGAAAAGGACAACGATATATTTTATTTGGATTCTTATTTGAAAGTGACCTAGTCTATAACAAAGAATGTGGGGATGTTGATTGTTGGGACTTGGGACCATAAAGCGATGTGTGGGGTATAAAAGGTTTAAGTGTTTGTCATTCTAGGTCCTCATGTATCTTACGGTACATCACGGTAACGACTAAAAGCGCTAGTTCAAGTTAGAGCGCTAGTAGTGTCAAGACAATTTATCTAAGGTTTGAATTAAGACTTAAAATGTTATTACATGTTACTATCGCTAGTCTTTGAAGACCAAATAATATAAACATGGTGTTAGTACAATTTTCTAAGGTTACTCTGCTATAACAATCTTGATCGACCTTTAATTTGACTAGTCACAAGGTAATTGAATATTTTAGAAACAGTGTGTGTTACTCTTCAATTAAATTCTCCAACCAACTAGTATGGCACACCATTCAAGTGTAATAAATGAAGAGGAAAAATACAGATGGTTATGCTAGTAGACGTTCTTATATAAACCGTGAATGTTTTTCTTTTCATTATAACATCGAAACCGGTTGAGTAAATGGTATACATTCGGTGCAGGATGGAAAGAGAAAACAAGTATGATTGACCTTAGATGCAAGGCGTGCACCGAATAGAGAAATCATGTGGTACTGTTGTCCAATGAATTTTTACGCAAGCGAAAACAATACTCTTTGTGGGGTTAATGCATTTAGACTTGGTGTTGTACATGTTAGCAGGGAAAAAACAACTGTAGTTCGTAGAGGTGAAGGTGTGATGGTGTGATGGGGCTACATGTTCCAGCATCTTGTATAGGCGGTGGTTCAGTGAGTATCAGAGGTAGAAGTGAGACTACATCAACAGTTGATGAAATTCATGATTATATGTGCCAGTGACCTTAGTGATGAAGAAACCCAACCACTTGCAAGTCGAATAACAAGTGAACCACCTAAAAATGACCGAGCAATTGTACAAGCTGCAATCGATACATCTAGGTTATGACATGCTCGTCATTGAACAAGTGAGCCACAACCTATTCTGGTTATATGTTGTATTTCATAATATATGTAGACTAAATTGTATTATGTATTTGTTATGTTATGCCAATGCAAGGGCGATTTAGTTAGCAAAAATGGGTAAATCCAAACACTAGATACACAAAAGATGCGTGCCAAACAGTCAAGCTAAATTACTCAAGCTCGCCACTTGTGAATGGCGGACCGTAACAAGCTTAAAGCGCCTAAGCACGAATGCAATGAAGATCCGAGGAGTATAGAGTCTCCCCGGTCGTTATGTCCCAATGAGCTATGCAATGGATCAAACGTAATAGTGATCGGAAATTTGAGCGAAAAAGGGATATGAGATTATTATAACTACGAAATATCAAACAAACACAAGAGGCTTAAATACAAGTTAAAGGAAATTAAAAGATAAAATCTATTAAATAAACGCTATCACTATAATTAAAATGATGTTTTTGTTTTTATGTTTTACTAAACCGAAATTAAAAACTACGCGACGTACAAATTAAAAAGTGAAACTAAATCAATATTAACCCTAAAAATATGAAAATGATGTTTTACAAACCTAATGATAAAAGAAAATATTTAGAAAAAGAAAATTACTTTTATAACTATTTATCTAATTAAAAACTATTTTAACTATTAAATAATTACCTAAAATACAAGAAAATAGGAAATTAGGCTAGAAAAATAATATTAAGACTTAGAAAAATCTAAAATATCAAAATAGAATTTTCAAAACTATTTTTGTATTTTTCGATTATTTTCTATTTTCTATGAATTTTAAACTATTAAAACTAATTAAATTACTAAAAATTACCAAATAAACTATGAAAAATCTGGAAAATTACTTTTTTACTTTTTATATTTATCTAAACCTAAGAAAATTGAAAATTATTTTTTGAACCTTTTCGAATTTTTGTATTAAAGACTAATTAAAAGTGCTAAAACTAATTAAAATCAAGAAAAATAGCAAAACAGCTAGGAAAAATTTGAAAATTTCAGGAAACTCTAAAATAGTAATGAGAATCTAGGAAAATGGAAAACAGGCACTTGTTTGCAAGAAAATGGCGATGAATCAAGTGCTTATAAATAAGCACTAAATTAAGCCAAATGAACCAAACAAGTTACCAACTGTTAACAGAAGCTATGTTATGCAAAAGTTACTCTAAATGAACTAAAAGGAACAACACTTAACCACTGAAATGCAAGATAAACAGATTTGGTGATTTAAGTGTATAAGCTAAAACAGTTTTAAGTACCTACTTTAAGCACAAGCACAATCTACAAATAAGCTATAAACCAAAAACCAATTATGAAGACCTAAACTAGACCTAAGTGGCTACTTATAACCAAAAGACCAGAGGTTAACAAGCTATTATAAGCTCTGTGCAGGCTTGCTCAAAAGCTGAGAAAACACTCAGTGTATACTGAGTTGTGAGCAGGGCAATAGGACCTTACTTTGAGCTTATACACAAGCTTATCCAGAAAGTTTAAGCTTAAAACAGATAAGAGGTCTTAAAGACCACCTGGTAGACTACTTATAGACCAAAAACCAGAACCTAAAAAGCTTTAATGAAACACTGTGCAATCTGCGCAATATCTGCTTTCAAATTCAAATTTTGACACCTTTTGACTTTTGACAGTTTGAAAGTTGACTAAAATGAAACTTGATTCCAATTTTATGAATGATGTTGAAGTATATTGATGGAATGAACTTAATACAAGCTTTGTCTAAGACTTTTACACACAAAATAAGTGATTGCAAATCCACAACCACAAAGATTGAACATTAAGATGATTCTATGAATTGTTGACTTAAAAGGTTGCAGGATCAATTTTATTGACTCAAATGAGTTTACTTTTGCTAAATAAACTTGAGCCAACAAAAAAGCTAACTCTGAATTCACCTGTGAGACAGTTATGACAGCAAACCAAACACCCCTTTATTACTAGTTTTGCAACAAAAACTGAGTTAAAGACCTAACAAGCACAACTTACTGATCAAATTTATTAAGACTAACTTAAATACTGCTATCAAACAGGTTTCAACTACTGAATAACATTGAAACAGATTATGCTGAAAAATTGAGCTCAAACTTACACACAGTCCAAAGCCACAATGGCCTGCCAACAAGGAAACCAAGAACACTAGCCTAATCCAGCCCCTAACCTACTTTGATTCAACCCAATTCCAGCTCTGCTTCACCCATGGTCCATTCCATACCCATATCCATGATCAGTTGACTTTTGTTGACTTTAAGCACTTTTGATTGAAATTGTTTGAAACTTAAAATGAGCTCATGAAAGCTATGATAAGTTAGTGTGAACTTGTTTGAGCTTATAAACAAGCTTATTGAAGCTTATTCATGAGATTTGGATTTTGCAATTTTCAACGAGTTAAGTGAAATACATGAAATGAAAATGCCACTCAAATTTATGCACGAAAATGGTTTATATTAATAGAGTAACTTGAAAATGAGTACATAGAACTAGAAAATTACAATTTAAAACTTAGATTAAGCTATTGCTACTAAAACGACATACATTTTATAAAAATAAAACTAACTACTTGATTTTTCCTCTTCTCTTCTTTTAAACCCATTGAGCTTCTCTCTCCTATCTCGAAGAGATCCGGCAATAATCTGAGCCCTTGATTGTTTTGAGCTCATCTTAGCCATTGGATTTCGTTTTGGCGCCAATTCTCGGTTTTGATATCGGGGACGGGAAGAGGATGCATTTAATGCATTGGGATGGGTAGGTGAGGTGGGGAGACAATATGGTGTAGTAGGGGTTGTTGGTATGTTGGAGGAGGGTGGTTGGAGACAATTGGTCGGGAAGACAGGATATAGGGGCGGGTTTGTTTATTTAAATGTTGGGTTTGGGTTGGTCGGGTCAAGGGTAATGGACGGGTAACATGATTGGGCCAAGGGGTTTAGTTTTGGGCTTGGGAAATAATTAGGGTCCGGTTTGGTTTGTGAAATTAATAACACAAGGACCACTTGTGTAACTTTTGAAATTCAAGGACCAAACATGTAAATTATGAAGATGTAGTCAAGGGTTGGTCTTGCCAAACTTTAATAATCCAAGGGTAAATTTTTGACACTTTTGAAAATTCCAAGGATTAAATATACCAATTTCTAAAATCCAGGACCAAAGCTGTAATTTCTCAAAACTTTTAGATTTTTCACCAAAGGACTAAATATGATAATTTATGTTTACAAAAGGACCTTTGGTGACTTTTCTTTAAAATAAATGCCTAGGGATGATTTTGCCATTTTTCGAAAGTTTGGGACCGAAGCGCCAATTATGCAAACTTTGCTCGTTTTCATCGATTTTGAACATTTTGCATCGAAACATATAAAATGCATTTTGGAATATTTTCGGTGTTTTGATGCATTTCGAGCATTTTAACCATTTTGCGATTCGATTGACTAAAATGATGAGTATTTACACACTCATCAATCCCCACATTAAACTATTGCTAGTCCCTAGCAATCTTTTGAGAAAAACTAATGGATTTGAATCTCTTTACCAAAAGCCATTACTACGGAGTAGCCAAATGTTTTAGTTCAAGTAAGAACCATGGTACACCGATAACCATGTGATTTTGAGCAAACCACCGACTTCCAACGGATTTGATTTGTCTTTACGAAGCCGTTTGCTCTGGACTAGCCAACTCTTAGATAAATTATCAATATTATCTTTGGTGAGTGATTACCAATTATGGTTTTCCATCGCCTTTACCACAAGCCATAATCTTGCGGGCTAGCCAACTCTTCACTTTTTAGGATATGGTGAGTTGAATACCATACAATTTTGGGCAAATTGCAAGCCGTCAACGGATTTGAGATATCTTTACCAAGAGCCGTTTTCTCTGGATTAGCCAATCCTTTTGTCTTCTGAGACATGGCGGATGATAACCAAGATGAGTAAGTGTAGAACACTTACTCAAAAAAAAAAAATTTTGCCAAAAGCGGGATTAGGCGGTATAATTACATGATAAAATTCGTGAGAATCCCCCACACTAGAGATGAATATTGCCCTCAATATTCAAAGTACCGCGGTTATGCGAAACAAAGAACGTGAAAGGAAATACTACGGCCATTATTTAGAAAGAAGATATTTTTTTTTTTTTTTTTTTTTTTTTTTTGAAAGATTTATATACAAAACATGTGGGCAACCCCCCACACTAGGGTGGTAGAAAGAGGTAAGAAGGCGAAATATGGGTGAGAACCCATATGGCATGCTCTTATTTTTGATTACCGAGTCGCTAGCTTGACTCGATCCCGCATTCATTGGTTCATGGGGAAAGTTTGTAAGTCGGGACAACCATGGATGGAATGTCCTCTCCAAAGTAATGCTTCACTCGATGACCATTCACTTTAAAATTAGGACCATCGGGTTGAGATAACTCAATGGTACCATAAGGATAAACCTTAGCGATAGTAAATGGACCGGACCAGCGGGACTTGAGCTTTCGAGAAAATCTTCAATCTTGAATTGAAAAGAAGGACTCGATCACCAACGTTGAAAACGCGGTTCTTGATTTTGAGTCATGAATCTTCTTTGTCTTTTGTTTATAGATCAAAGAGTTCTCGTAAGCTTGATCACGGAGTTCATTTAATTCATTCATTTGAACTTTCCGGTGATCACCGGTGTCTGAATATCAAAGTTAGCATGCTTCAAGGCCCGTATGCCTTGTGCTCGAGCTCAACCGGTAGATGACACGCCTTCCGTACACCGGCTTGTATGGAGTGCACCCGATGGGTGTTTTGTAAGTCGTCACGGAAGGCCCAGTGCGTCATCTAGCTTATCCGACAAAGAGGCACGGTTTTCACCAACCGTCCTCTCAAGAATTCTTTTATCCCGGTTAGAAACTTCCACTTGCCCACTTGTTTGTGGGTGGTGCGAGAGAGGTGCGGTGAGTTACACCATACTTTTGCATGACTCTTGCAAATTGGTCATTGCAGAAATGCGTACCACGATCGCGATGATGGCTCGTGGAGTTCCAAACCTAGAAAATAAGATTTCAAGAATTTCACCACAACTCGGGCATCGTTGGTGGGTAAAGCTTTAGCTTCAACCCATTTTGACAAGTAGTCAACGCCACGAGTATGTATTTGTTACCACGGGAAGAAGGAAATGGCCCATAAAGTCAATGCCCCGGATGTCAAAAATCTCACACACTTGAATGGCGTTTTGCGGCATTTCATTCCTTTATGAGATATTCCGTGACGTTGACAAGCGTCGCGGTTTTGACAATTCATGGGCATCCTTATAGATTGTGGGCCAATAGAATCCGGAATCAAACACCTTCTTGGCGGTGTAGTTGGGGCTATGATGTCCCCAGTGGGTCGAATGGCAAGCCTTGAGAATGTCAATAGCTTCACGACCATACACACATCGCGGATGACTTGATCCGCACAAATTTTAAACAAGTAGGGTCGTCCCGAAATAATGTTTCACATCTTTAAAGAATTTATTTTTCGTTGGGACGACATCCCTTTCACAAAGTTACCCGCATGGTAATTTGCAAAGTCGACAAACCATGGGGTAGAAGAGTCTCCACGAAAAGAAACTACATTGAGTGTTTCGAGAGGAAATGTTTCATTTATTTCCTTTTCTCGAACACATTTTGGTGAGGTTCTCTAATCGGGACGAGATGATCGTGATCGGGTTCTCGGCTCCTTTTTATCACGAATAATGATATCAAATTCTTGGAGGAGGAGAACCCAACGGAGCAATCTCGGCTTTGCATCTTGTTTTGCAAAGAGATATTTGAGTCTCGAGTGATCCGTATACACCACGCATTTGGTCAATATAAGGATATGGCGAAATTTCTCAAACGCATACACCACAACTAATAATTCTTTTTCCGTAGTGGTGTAATGGGTCCGAGCTTGATCATAGTTTTGCTCGCGTAGTGGATTGGTGAAAATGCTTGGTTTTGCGTTGCCCCAAGACCGCACCGATAGCAAAGTCACTTGCATCGCACATGAGCTCGAAGGTAAATCGATCGGGGCAACTAGAATGGGTGCCCGTAGCTTTTTCTTAAGTGTTTCAAAAGCTTGATGCACTCGGGAGAGAAGATAAAAGGAGCATCTTTTTCGAGAAGATGGGTCATAGGCCGGGCGATTTTAGAGAAATCTTGAATGAATCTACGATAAAACCCGGCATGACCTAGAAAACTCCTAATACCTTTGACGGTAGTAGGATGAGGTAGTTTAGTAATGACATCAACTTTTGCTCTATCTACCTCAATCCCGTTCTTGGAAATCTTATGGCCAAGGACTATGCCCTCTTTGACCATAAAGTGGCTCTTCTCCCAGTTTAGACATAGATTGGTGTCTTCACACCTTTTTAGCATTTTGTCTAAGTGGGAGACATGTATGAAATGAGTCCCCAATGACCGAGAAGTCATCCATAAACACCTCCATAGTTTCCCGATCATGTCGTGGAAAATGGCCATCATACATCGTTGGAGCGTGCGGGAGCATTGCATAAGCCAAAAGGCATCGTCTATAGGCAAGCGTCCCGTATGGGCGGTGAATGTGGTCTTTTCTTGATCCGGCGGATCAATGGGGATCTGAAAGTAACCCGAGAAACCATCAAGGAAACAATAGTATTCGTTCCTCGCTAATCTCTCGAGCATCCGGTCCATGAAGGGTAGAGGAAAATGGTCTTTCGGGTGGCTTCGTTTAACTTACGATAGTCAATGCACACACGCCATCCGTAACCAATCGAGTTGGAATTAACTCGTTTTCTTCATTCGTGACAACGATAATGCCACCCTTTTTGGAACGCAATGAATTGGGCTAACCAAGGACTATCGGAGATCGGGTAAATCAAACCGGCATCAAGAAGTTTGAGAACCTCTTGTTTGATAACCTCGTGAATCTTAGGATTCACCCCTCTCGATGTTGGATTGCCGGTTTGAAGTCATCCTCCATTAAGATTTTGTGAGTACAAAATTCGGGGTTGATACCCTTAATATCGGAGAGTTTCAAGCAATTGCTTGCTTGTGTGACTTCAAGACCTTTATGAGAGCGATTTCTCCTCCTCGGTCAAGTCTTTAGCAATTATGACGGGTAATTTATCATCACCCTCCAAGAATGCATACTCGAGATGAGGAGGTAGGTCCTTAAGTTCAACCTCGGGAAATTCTTGATGGATGATTGCACCGATTTGATTTCCTCAATCGTGATTTCTTTCGGAGGAGTGAAGGTAATGGATCTTCATTAAGCAATTGCTCAAGATAAAGAATATCCCCTCCGAATCATAAACACCATCAATTCGGTGGAATTGATTCATCGATAGAAAGAAATTCATCGATCTCTTCCGGAAGGAAGTCACCTCCTCAAACGGGTGAGAGAGGGAAGAGTCGGCAATGATAGGATGAGAAGATGTGGTGGAATTGGAATTCCCACTCACGAATTATGAAGATAACCAAGAAACTCTTGAGAGTACTCCTCGAAGCAATATCAATTAAATCGACTCGATTAATTGATTCGATATCATAATTTGAGGAGTACCTCGAAGTTTGATCGAGGTTAAAGGTATGACTTCATTACCCACACGTAGAGTGATCTCTTGCTCAAATACATCGATGAGAGCACGGCCCGTCCTCGGGAATCCCGCCCAACAATGAGGGAACTCGAGGATCGACATCGAAATCAACAACAACGAAGTCGGTGGAAAATGGAACTTTCCTACTTTCACGAATACATCCTCGGCGATGCCAAGAGGACGCGAGATAGAACGATCGCAAGCTCGAGAGTCATGCATGTAGGAATAAGTTCGGAAGAAAGTTTCTTCCACATTGAATCTGACATCAGTTGATGCTTGCACCAAGATCGGCAAGGGCAAAGCATTCAATCATCCGGGAAAAACACAAGGAAGAAGAAATTTTCCGGGATCTCCTAGCTTCTCGGGAAGCTTCTTTAACAAGACGGTGAGCAATTCTCGTTCAAAGGAGTTTTAGCCATTTCAAACGACTTTTCCTTGTTGCTCAACATGTGTTTGAGTAGATTCAAACTTGGGCATCAACATGATAGCATCCATGAAGCTTATGTCAAAGTGAAGCTCTTGGAAAATTTGAAAGAATTTTCCATCGATGACTAGCTTTCTCATGAGCTTTTGCTCATGTAAACGTGAGGATAAGGAATAGAAGTTTTGGATTTAGGGTCAACAACCGGAGGTTCAAAACAACTCGAGGCTTGGGTTTGGGGACAACACGAGGATGGACATTGTTGGCACTTCCGTTATTAGTAGGAAGTTCCTTGTCCTTTGTCGCCTCGGGTTCGCTTTCCACTACCTTCGGAGAGAGGAAGAAGAGGTAGTAGGAATAGCGGTCCGGCATAAAGCACCACTTGGTTGTGATCGCCTTTGCATCGCCCCTCGGATTAGCGATCGTGTTGCTAGGTAAAGTACCTAAGCCCGAGGGTCGATCATTTAAAGACTTCTTGATGTCGACAATCGGCTAACCAACAACCGATTCATTTCTTCTTGGGATTTCATGAATTGTTTCAATGACTCATCGGAAGATGGTCCAGTTGGAACAATGGCTTGATTTTGCAGGAAAATTCGGCCTCTATTGTTAGGATTAGGGCCTTGATTTTGAAAATTCCTTGATTATTGCCATGAAAATACCCTTGGTTGAAATTTCCGACACAGGTTTCTATTGTAATTTCCTTGATGTTGGAAATTTTGATTCGATTTTGAAAACCGTTGTTTTGATTGAAATGACCTTGGTTTTGAAAACCTTGGTTTGGTCTATTTTGATTTCGATTACGGTTTTGATTTTGATTGAAACCGGAGGTCCGAGTAGTGGTTAGGGCGGTGGTTCGGTCTCTGAGAGCACGATATTGATTGCCTCCTTGATTAGACATCCCGCCCACAAGCATTGGCTTCAAGGGTTACCATCGGTGGCCATACAATTATAGTAAGCATGGGGCCACCACGGTAACACAGACTTCCACTTTCTTAACTTCGGGAGGAGGAAGTTTGTGGAAAAGACTTTCTTTTGATTGGAGAGAACCAAAGCTTGGATAGCTTCCGTGAGTTTATCAATCTTAGCATCGGTGCTAGGTGACTCACAGGCGATGAAGAAGAAGAAGGACCAACACGACTTGGGAAACAACCGCTTGCTTCGTGCGGTCACGGACTTTAGACTTGTTTTCGATTATCGCTAAAGCTTCTTTGACAGTTTTGCTTAGGAAATTTCCTCCCGGAGGAATTGAGAGAATCTTGGTCGATTGACTCACTCCATTGTAGAAAGTATCGAGTTGCATCAACTCGGAGAAACCGTGGTGAGGACATTTGCGAAGCAATTCCTTGAAACGATCCCACGATTCATGAAGGATTCATCAAACTTCGAGTGAACTTGATGATTTCATTTTAAGACTCGTGGTTTTGGAAGGTGGATAGAATTCATTCACAAATTTCTTCACGGATCTTCCCATGTCTCTATAGGCGGGGGTTGTTTTCAAGCCAAATCCGGGCTTGCCCTCGAGAGAAAATGGGAGCAGGAAGAAGCTTAACGACGGTAGGGACATTCTTATACTTGATGGTAGATGCAATCTTGTTAAACCATCGAATATGAGCATGAGGATCATCCGCTCAAAACCGAAGAATTGATTAGAGGTTACAAGATTGATAACCGGTCTTGAGTTCAAAATTTTCACCACAATGGTCGGCACAACGATAACATCTCCATACCCGTCGATGGGTGCACGGAGAAGCTCGCACATAGGAATTTCATCCGCCATGATAGCGGAAGGAGTGCGAGCGGTCCGGATCTCGATCCGGTGATGGAGCAGAAAGTCTCGAACACGCCTTCTTGGAATCTTGACAAGCTCACGAAATGGGCTTACGGATCTAGAAGAGCGAGTGCGATACACTAGAGTTAACTCTAAGGAAACTCGAGTTAAGAGAGAAATGGAATTATGAAAATCTTCGGATGAGAATGAGAATTATGAAGGCGTTTTATAAAAATGGGGTGAGAAGAATCTTTATGGGTTTTACGGTTACGAAGCGTCGATATCACAACAAAATCAATTAACACAAAATCGAGGCAAAACAACGATGAACTTAACCAATAATCCAAGATGAATGGCTTCTTTGAAAAGGTACACCAATCACAAGGACACAAAGGCAAGTTTTAAATCTTTAGTTCGGGAACTTATTATGGTCGCACCCCAGTTAGGTAGTGCTTTGCCTTGGTTTTCGGTGGTAATCTTTTAAGTTGTTATTTATTAAAGAAAAGCAGCGAATCTTTTGTATTTTTATTTTTGATACATATATAGAAACAAAAGAAAAATATTTTTGTGTTTTATCGTTTTGGTGTTTTGGGTTTTTGGATTTTTAGAAGAAAATATGGATATATATATAGATGATAGATGATGGATGATATAAACAAAGAGTGAGTATCCAAACAACTAATCGCTAAGCGGAAGATAGATCGGCCTGACTCCGGCGTGGCGCCTAAAATTTGATGCGTGCCGAACAATCAAGCTAAATTACTCAAGCACGCCACTTGTGAATGGCGACCGTAACAAGCTTAAAGCGCCTAAGCACGAACTCAATGAAGATATGAGGAGTATAGAGTCTTCCGGTCGTTATGTCCCGGTGAGCTATGCAATGGATCAATCTCACGTATAGTGATCGGAAATTTGAGCAGAAAAGGGATATGAGATTATTATAACTACAGAAATATCAAACAAACACAGAGGCTTAAATACAAGTTAAAGGAAATTAAAAAGATAAAATCTATTAAATAAACGCTATCACTATAATTAAAATGATGTTTTTGTTTTTATGTTTTTACGAAACTGAAATTAAAAACTACGCGACGTACAAATTAAAAAGTGAAACTAAATCAATATTAACCCTAAAAATATGAAAATGATGTTTTTACAAACCTAATGATAAAAGAAAATATTTAGAAAAAGAAAATTACTTTTATAACTATTTATCTAATTAAAAACTATTTTTAACTATTAAATAATTACCTAAAATACAAGAAAATAGGAAATTAGGCTAGAAAAATAATATTAAGACTTAGAAAAATCTAAAATATCAAAATAGAATTTTCAAAACTATTTTTGTATTTTTCGATTATTTTCTATTTTCTATGAATTTTAAACTATTAAAAACTAATTAAATTACTAAAATTACCAAATAAACTATGAAAAATCTGGAAAATTACTTTTTACTTTTATATTTATCTAAACCTAAGAAAATTGAAAATTATTTTTTGAACCTTTTACGAATTTTTGTATTAAAGACTAATTAAAAGTGCTAAAACTAATTAAAATCAAGAAAAATAGCAAAACAGCTAGGAAAAATCTGAAAATTTTGGAAACTCTAAAATAGTAATGAGAATCTAGGAAAAATGGAAAAACAGGCACTTGTTTGCAAGAAAATGAAACTGATGAATCAAGTGCTTATAAATAAGCACTAAATTAAGCCAAATGAACCAAACAAGTTACCAAGCATTATGAAGCTATGTTATGCAAAAGTTACTCTAAATGAACTAAAAGGAACAACACTTAACCACTGAAATGCAAGATAACAGATTTGGTGATTTAAGTGTATAAGCTAAAACAGTTTTAAGTACCTACTTTAAGCACAAGCACAATCTACAAATAAGCTATAAACCAAAAACCAATTATGAAGACCTAAACTAGACCTAAGTGGCTACTTATAACCAAAAGACCAGAGGTTAACAAGCTATTATAAGCTCATGCGGGGCTTGCTCAAAAGCTGAGAAAACACTCAGTGTATACTGAGTTGTGAGCAGGGCAATAGGACCTTACTTTGAGCTTATACACAAGCTTATCCAGAAAGTTTAAGCTTAAAACAGATAAGAGGTCTTAAAGACCACCTGGTAGACTACTTATAGACCAAAAACCAGAACCTAAAAAGCTTTAATGAACCCTGTGCAACTGCTGCAATATCTGCTCAAATTCAAATTTTGACACCTTTTGACTTTTTGTAACAGTTTGAAAGTTGACTAAAATGAAACTTGATTCCAATTTTATGAATGATGTTGAAGTATATTGATGGAATGAACTTAATACCAGCTTTGTCTAAGACTTTTACACACAAAATAAGTGATTGCAAATCCACAACCACAACAGATTGAACATTAAGACAGATTCTATGAATTGTTGACTTAAAAGGTTGCAGGATCAATTTTATTGACTCAAATGAGTTTACTTTTGCTAAATAAACTTGAGCCAACAAAAAACTAACAAGAATTCAACTGTGAGACAGCTTATGACAAACCAAACACCCTTTATTACTAGTTTTGCAACAAAAACTGAGTTAAAGACCTAACAAGCACAACTTACTGATCAAATTTATTAAGACTAACTTAAATACTGCTATCAAACAGGTTTCAACTACTGAATAACATTGAAACAGATTATGCTGAAAAATTGAGCTCAAACTTACACACAGTCCAAAGCCACAATGGCATGCCAACAAGGAAACCAAGAACACTAGCCTAATCCAGCCCCTAACCTACTTTGATTCAACCCAATTCCATTCTGCTTCACCCATGGTCCATTCCATACCCATATCCATGATCGGTTGACTTTTGTTGACTTTAAGCACTTTTGATTGAAATTGTTTGAAACTTAAAATGAGCTCATGTAAAGCTATGATAAGTTAGTGTGAACTTGTTTGAGCTTATAAACAAGCTTATTGAAGCTTATTCATGAGATTTGGATTTTGCAATTTTCAACGATTAAGTGAAATACATGAAATGAAAATGCCACTCAAATTTATGCACGAAAATGGTTTATATTAATAGAGTAACTTGAAAATGAGTACATAGAACTAGAAAATTACAATTTAAAACTTAGATTAAGCTATTGCTACTAAAGCGACATACATTTTATAAAAATAAAACTAACTACTTGATTTTTGCTTCCTCTTCTTTTTTAAACCCACATGAGCTCTCTCTCCTATCGAAGAGATCCGGCAATAATCTAAGCCCTTGATTGTCTTGAGCTCATCTTAGCCATTTATTTCGTTTGGCGCCAATTCTGGTTTTGATATCGGGAGGGAGGAAGAGGATGCATTTAATGCATTGGGATGGGTAGGTGAGGTGGGGAGACAAATATGTGGAGTAGGGTGGGTTGTTGGTGGGTTGGGGGTTGGAGTTGCGAGACAATCTGGTCGGGAAGGCAGGATATAGGGGCGGGTTTGTTTATTTAAATGTTGGGTTTGGGTTGGTCGGGTCAAGGGTAATGGACCGGGTATGAGATTGGGCCAAGGGTTTAGTTTTGGGCTTGGGTAAATAATTAGGTCCGTTTGGTTTATAGAAATAATAACACAAGGATCACTTGTGTAACTTTTAAAATTCAAGGGACCAAACATGTAAATTATGAAGATGTAGTCAAGGGTTGGTCTTGCCAAACTTTAATAATCCAAGGGTAAATTTTGACACTTTTGAAAATTCCAAGGATTAAATATACCAATTTCTAAAATCCGAGGACCAAAGCGTAATTTCTCAAAACTTTTAGATTTTTCACCAAAGGACTAAATATGATAATTTATGTTTACAAAAGGACCTTTGGTGACTTTTCTTTAAAATAAATGCCTAGGGATGATTTTGCCATTTTACGAAAGTCGGGGAATGAAGCGCCAATTATGCAAACTTTGCTCGTTTTCATCGATTTTGAACATTTTGCATCTGAAACATATAAAATGCAATTTTGGAATATTTTTAGTGTTTTGATGCATTTCTGAGCATTTTTAACCGTTTTGCAGTTCCGATTTGACTAAAAATGATGAGTATTTACACACTCATCAAAAGTGGGTAAATACTAACAAGGCTGGATAAAGCACTAAAGCAGGAAGAGATAGTTACCATGCACGTGCCCAAAATATAGTTGGACACGTGTACACCCACTAAAAATGCTCACTATTAAAAGGAAAAAAAATTATCGCTTTGATAAAATGAAGTTGCCTTATATGATAAGTTTCTACTTTGTTTAGTTATCTAAAAAATAAAATGAAGTTGCCCTATAGGGTTGCTATCCTAAAGCAGAGATGCCCCATCAAGGTTGCCATGATATACATCATACTATAAAGCATTCATACACAATATTATGTAAGCGGACACCGAACGTAGATCAAAAAGCAGTGCATACTACGATAACCCCAAGCGGATGGTTACACAAAACATCGCATGTTAATTTTATGTAATTTTTGAACATTGTTTTTTGGTAATCATAAGAAGCAAAAACAAAAATGTTTAACAATTACATAACGTCGCCTTACAAAAAGGCTAAACTAGACAAACTATTTTGAGTTTTAAGTTACGTTATCGGCGGCAGGAGCATCTTTGCATAAAAATACCGACACTCCAACCTTCCGTTCCTTAAAACCAAGTTTCTTTTAATCCGCACCTCCTCGGCGGTCTCTTGTTAGAGCCTTTAAATGCCTCGACATCTTGAACTTCCGTAAGCCCGATCTTGGTTTTGAAAGCATGCCTCCTTGCATAAGGTTTTCTAGAGGCCTTATGACCAGACATGTCCTTAACGGAAGAAGAAGGCCCAACATCCATAGATACAGATCCAAGAAATACCCCATAGTACCATTCATCGTCACTGAACCCAATGTCAGCATCAACAATTTCGCTACCCAAAAATCCATGAATAGATTCTTTCCTTGACATTCAATTCCTTGACTTCTACTTTGGAACAGAGGGCTTCTTGGGGAGGTGACCGCCTTTGTTCCTCCTCCCATGCGGACAATATCGAGGCGAAATTAAGTAGCAAGCTCCACAAGTTTATCATGTATTGCTATCCATCGTCGCGTTGGCTCATCAAGAAGATCCACAAATAGGTTATCATAATAGAAACATGCTAAGTTATCGGTGCATGTGCAATGTACAAAGCGATCAACCCACATTCCTCGGCAAGTTGAAACATCCTTTTAATGTCATTATCGCATTCAACAAGCTGTCAAACCGGTTGAAAGAGCAAATAGTGGCCTACATAAATACAAAGCCCGTATCTCACACTCTAACTTGTTGGCCAAAAGTCAAGCATTTGATTAAAGTTCATCCTTGTGGACTTATGAACGTTTGCACAAGGGTGCGCCCATATCGTAAGTTAATTTGGGCAACCGAATGAACTCACCATCGTAGTGAATCTCAACTACAAGATTCTCAGATACATAGCGTGTAGTACTCCTGTAATAAAGGAAAAAAAATGTTTACAAATGAGATTAGCATGTATGGACAAAAACCTAGTAAGTGCAAGTGACAATCACGAAAGGTAATGGCAGGTATACCTTGGCTTGAAATCAAATAAGGCAACTGGAGGCTTAGCAGAATTTTTTGATGAAATAGAGAGTTGGGAGATTGGCATTATCACTTGTGTACAAATGTGATCTATATGAATATTTTATATATAATAGGAAAGGTTGTATTATTATTTTACTATTAATAATGTACTTATTAATAGTATGAAAAGTATGATCCGTTTATTTTAATATGGAAATAGTAAAAGGGAAATTTTTGGTTAATTTGTTATAAGTTGTTATGTGTAGTGTGGTTGTGTAATGATATGGAAATAAATCAATTGACAAACCTATGTGTGGCCCTTTTTAAATTTTGCTTGGAATAGACGGCCAAATGTCATGATTAAATGGACTTCCAGATGAAGAATAAATGAACTGGAGTTGTGGAGTTTTAAAAAGAAAGATTATATGTATTGTACAACAAATTTAGATGTAAATGTGTACATACTTTTACGTCGTGTCTCCCATTGTTTTTTAATGAATGTTACACGTACCCAAGGTTGCTGCATGCAAGGTACAGTATGATTATTGGTTTATGTATGCATGTTATAAGTGTGTTTAGTGTAGTAAATAGTTGTTATAAATCCATTGTCTAGTCATTAATGGCTTATGTGTGAATGAATATATCAATAGATAGTGCATGATAAAACAATGAAAGTCTTTGTTGGAGATAAGTTTAAAGCATTAGTACAAACGATAAAATCTATGTTTATAAAAAGTTAGACATAAGTTTAAAGCTGTTAGTACAAACGATAAAATCTATGTTTATAAAAAAGCGAATCATCTTCTCGCGATATGCTAGCGCGACGTCGGTGAGGATCATCAACGTGCAGCGATAGACCATGTGCCAATCGATATAAAATATACAAACCCCACACCACAATCACCAAAAATCCCACCTAGCTTAGGAACGTTTTGCTAACCTAAATGGAATCTTATAGTCATTCGGATGTATTCGGTCTTATCAAAAATGTTTGCTTGCTCTAGAACAACTGGTAGTTTGACACGTAGAATAATGATTCTGTTAAAATAAATAGACGGGTGATCTTGTTAGAGGCTTGTCGAAAAATGTAAGTATTATATAATCGAAATAACCACGTTTTCACCAAATTATTGATGAAATATAGGTGTTTGTTCAAGCGGATTAAATATGATATCTAGTTTCATGTTGTAAATTATATATGTGTTCAAAAGTATTACATGTTTTTATTGGTGATTCATAAATAACGTTCGAACATTTGACATGTGCTTGAAATATTTTTATTCATAATAGATTTCATTTCAATACATTAAAGGATACATCAACGTAGCGACATTCATGAAGATACCAAACACATAATATGACAATCACGAGCGTCGAGAGACCACATAACAAGGTAGGAGTAGAGGATTAATAATTTTTGTGACTTTTCGAGAAAGGAGATTTTTTGAGAAATTGGAGTGAGTCTCACTCATTAGCCTCATCGATCTGTTTTCTCAAGCTCCTCGTCTGAATTGCACAGGATTTTCAAACAAGCCTGGCAAGCTGGACCCAACCACGCACTCCAATCGCTTGATTTGCTCGGCCTCACGGTGCAGCGACGAGTTAGGTCGATCACCTTTGCATGCATGTCACTTAAGAACTTGAAGTCACGTTCATTGCCACGCACAAACACGTTGTTAACCATGTCTTTAAGGACGTTATCCATTTCTTTTGTAGTAAATTGTGTTGTGGCTAGTGTGTGTCCCTTGACAAAAGTTGTATGATATTAGGATATATGTTGTCCGCTTATATAACCCAAATGGAGTGGGGAAAGAGCGGGGTGGGGTGACATGGAGTTTATTTTGTATTAAAGTCTATACGAATTAATGTGGATAGTCAGTGGTGAATAGTTGAGTCATGTCAAGTAATTATTGTTGCACATTAGGGCAAGTTTAATTAATGAAGCTTCTCTTGTACTCAACCGATTTACGCCACAAGATAATCATTTTGGGCAACTAGTTTCAGTTTGGGGGCAACTAAACCAGTTTGAATTTTGTGTAGTTCCAAATGCAACAAAATTTTACGTCCCTTAGGTTAGAAAAATTATTAATTTAGTATGTTTTGTAAATAGACACCATTAAACAGGTTTATATTGATTACTTTTTGGTTACATGAACTAACACACATATGCTATTATTATATGTACATATCGTTTATATTTTATGTAATAATACACTACCATAGTATAACTCGGACTTTTATATCATAAAGTCGACTAAGTGTTCACTTATCGTGCTATTTCAATATTGAATGGATATTTTGTAAAACCCAAATCGGGGATGCACATAAGTAGGACAAACTTTATTAATGAGGAAATGGCGTAATGAAATGATGGTGGTAGCTAGTGGCATGTACTTGAAGGAACTAGTCCATTAGTTTTTCAACTTTAACTATTGCACAAAAGGCACAAAGAAAGTTGTGTCCAACAAGTTAATTGTTTTGGGCAACCACATACATACAATGGGCAACTAAATCATATGTGTCCCTATTAAATCATTGAACCTTATGTGCGGTTGTAAATTTAAAGTAATCAAGATTGCTAGCTAAGTATATATTTCCTATATCGTATTATATGAGCGGGACACAATGTAAATTAAAATCGGAAAATAAATTGTTAAAATACGGAAGCAAGTGATTTATGTACTTTATTTTGGTTGGTTCTAGTTAATGTACACATATTTTAGATAATCATTGTTGGTTGTGGAATTCGTTTGATGTTACTACTATAGAGTATAGACGGCTTTGTTTCTTTTTTGTTTTTGTTGGAATCACTCCTAAACAGTATTTCAAGTATTTATATTTCATATGTAATAGGTAGCTTTATTATGGCCTTTATGTTTGTTTAAGGTCAAGCTTATGTAGAAGGCCCATAAGCTTAGGCCCAAGCCCACATAAGAAAGGATGGGAACTAGGAGTGTTGCCCTAGCTTCCCTCCTATAAATACTCTTGTAAACCCTCACTTGAGGGTTGGTTGTTCAAGTTTTCCTTTCATTCATGCCTCGCGCCTAAACCGTATTATTACTATTGTGTGTGTGTGTGATTTACTTGTTCATCCGCCTTCATCTCTTTCTCTATAACTTGTGTTTGTAAAACTAGTGACCTAACAATGGTATCAATCGCCTTCATCGCTTAAAAACACGTTTTTACACTTTTAATCCAAGATTCTTGTACTTTCAATGTTTTGAAGTGTTAAACTACTTGTTTTGGCAAAAGATTTAAACTTCTGGCGTGGATCTCGTTTTTAAGCTTGTTTTTGTTCGTGGGTGTCGTTCTACGCGTAACCCGTTTCGATTTTGGTACATCAAGTTTCACATTTTGTGTTCTTTTGGTACTATTGAAGCTATTCCATAACAAAATCTGGTTTAGAAACACATTTGGGCAAAATCAAAGTTACGAGTAATCCAGCGTATCAAAACCCTAAAATTACGCGTAAGATTTTCCTTGGTTTGATCTTCATTTTCTGGTTTATTCCGTGTTTTCTTACTTGGATAAGTCCGAAAATACGTCGACTTTGGATATCTTTTGCCTTTGTGATAGTGTAAAAGATCATTTGGGCAAAAACCTAAAATTACGCATAAGCATAAGCTTACGGCGTAGAAATTCACATAAGATTCACTTTACGCGTAAACTTAGGTCTACGCATAAGGTAATCCTACGCCTAACTTTCTCGCCTAACTTTTGTCTCGCATAACTTTAGTGCTTTTATCCTACTTACGCGTAAGCTAAATCCCACGCGTAACTCCTTATTATTACGCGTAACTTTTGGTGTTTTACGCATAAGTGCTACTTGGTTTCTTGTCTTTTCTACGCCTAAGGACACTTCATCAACAAAGGTTCATTCGACTACAAAGATCCATTTTACTACACAAGTTCATCAACATGTCTCAACCACCATACTCTAACTATTTCCTCACACTTATAATCATCAACAACAACAACAATTAACTCCACAACATCAACAATGGAATCAACAACAAGCGGTTTATCAACAACAATTTAACCAAAGAACATACTCCACAAATTGGTGCTATTCCACCCCACAAATGGTTCAAACACCGCCAAGTCTTCAAGTTCAAACCTACACAAACGATTTCAATCAACATCCATCAAGGAACACTATGAAGGAACCCACTTGGTTTGCAAAGATGTGCGAAGCTTTAAGCACCAACAATCAATTCATGAAGTTGGATCACTGATAGACCTCCGATGCTCACTCCAGAAACTACGATCAATGGGTGATAAGGTTCTTTAGGTTTTGTGATCTAAAGAAGCCACATGGAAAGTTCTTAAAGAAGGTTATCTTGGAAGGTCCATTTGAGATGCCTCATGTCATTGTGCAGGAGATCTAGCTCATTGTTCCACCAAGAGATAAACAAACCAACATTGCTATCAAGTTGATTTAAATCCTATAGAACTTCTACACTATGAAGTCGATGAACTTGCAATGGAATACATCCTCTTAGGATTACCAAACCCAATTCTTCGTAGTGTTGATGCTCAAAAGCGCGCACAAAAATGTGGGATCATATTCGTCTTCTTATGGAAGGATCAGACTCAATCGGGAGGATTTGGAATCCAAAATTTACTTGGCTTATGAACACTTCATGATTGAACACGGAGAGACACTAGAGTCCTATCATCATCGATTTTCGAGACATCATCAATGATTTGGATAAACACAACATCATCATGCCAAAATTGCGTTAATACTAAGTTCCCGAGTAGTCTTGGTCACGAATGGGAGAAGTATGTCATCTTTCTCCGTCAAGCAAAGAATATGCATCATTCTACTTATGGATTGTTGTACGATTACTTGAAGCCTCATGAAAAGGAAGTTGATCGGGAAAGGATTCTCCGTGCTCAAATTGCTAAGCAATACATCCGGATAATCAACAACTTGCCTTGTATGCTCAATGAATTATCCTCTCAACCAAAGAACTCAACCAAGCGCTTCAAACACACCTTCACAAAGAACAACCTCAACAAAATCAATTGGTTCCATACAAAGAACAATTCTCAAGCATATGTCGTTGAAGCGACCGAGAAATCGATCCATTGAAGCATTGCAACAAGGATTTGTGATGATTGCTAATGCTTTTGGCGTTACACCAACAAATCCAACAATCGTATTCGTTCCTCATCTAACACACGGACTCAAGTGTTGTGAACAATGGACGTGTTGAAGTTCGAATCGTGATTATGGTCGTCGGATGGGTGGTGGTCAAGGGTTTAATGTTGTGGGTAGGAATAACAACAGAGCTCAAGTGGTAGAACAGGTAATGCTCGAGAATCGGTTAAATGGTCTTAGATGCTACAATTGTAATGAGAAGGGACACACAGCTAATGCATGCCCAAAGCCAAGGACTAGGGGCGTTCTTATTTCAAAGAGGCTTTACTTTTGGCTCTTAAGGATGAAGTCAGGTGGATCTCACGCGGACAAAACGAGCTTTATGGCGGATCTGAGACTCGGATGATGATATGGAGGACTTGCAGTGCCAATCACATTTATTATGTTGATGGCTAATATGCAAGAGTTACACATGAGTGAAACAGGCCCGATGTATGACATCGATGGCTTGTCTCGGTGCCGAACAAACCATCATCATATCGAACTAATATCTCCTTGATATACGAATCCAAGCGCGACTCGAATATTCAAAATGAGTCATCTACATCTCATTTCGGCGATTTTCAAATAAACCCGTAGTTACATTTGACGATCCGAGATGACCTTATGGTTTCCTTGATAATCAAATTGACTCCGTGGTTATACTTGAGGATCTAAATAATGATCATGTTGTGACTCACGATGAACACGATGAACCTTTGCCTCATCCGGATCTTGTTATGTTACTTAAAGACCAACAATCCCAAATTCTTGAATGTGTTGCATTAAATCGGTCCTTAAAAGTAAAATGCACTGTTAACCAAGGATTTTGAATGCTTACAAATGCAACTCAACTTTTTCAAAACTCAAGACAACCGTGAAAAGGTTTTGAAGCCGCTTTTGCAAAATCTCATCAAAACAAAAATATTTAGAGACGGATCGTGATCTAGCCGCCTCGAAGAATGCTTTGTTGTTTGAATTAGAACAAGCGAAACACGAACATAAAAAGCAAATTAACGCTATCACCTTGGAAAATCAAAAAGCTAAAATTTGAGTTGTTAAATTTTCAAAAGCAGTTCTCCACATACAAAAGCATTCAACGAATCGGGTAGATGACCTTCTTGAAGAAATTATCGACTTGCAAAACAAACTTAAAGAGTTTAAAAGCATTGTTTACAAACATGGTGAATCAATATGACTATTGAAAAGTTTACCTTAAAACCCAATCCAAAAGGATATGGAAAAATCTAGTGATTAGAAACCAAAGCTTTCACTAAAACATTCAAACCAACTCACGAAGTTTCCGGTGTGAATACAAAATTGATAATCTTGTCATGAGTGTTGTTGAATATCATCGTCAAGAGGAATTAGATGGAAGGCGAGTCGATCAAAATTAAAAACGTTGTTTACAACAAACCTTTTAATTATAAAAGCGGTCACTTTCACACACCAACGGATTCTTCTAACACACCAAGGGTTATCATCAAAACACACGAGTCTTCTAATGTTAATCCCAAAGCAGTTTTGCACAAACTTATGGTCCTTTACCTTCCATTAGTGAAGTAAACTCAAAACACGAAAATCGAAAAATTCTTCGATATTTTGACATTTTCATGGTCGACCTCAAAATTTTACAAGATGAGATAGAATATCGCTACGAAATCAAAGTTGAACATTTTCAATCGCCTCTGGCGCGAGAACAAAGAGACATTTTTCAGAGAAATCCTTTACCTAATGTTAAAAACTTGAAAAGTTGTGCAATTGCAGGAAAAGGATTTTCATAAGGAACTTGGGGTAATGAAAAACGTTTTCGAAAAGCGAAACATCTATTTCTAACACTAAGCATAAGAAGCTGTATAAGAAAAGATGTTGATCGACTCTTGGAAGATGTTATCCGTCTTGATATCCATAATGTTGTGTTATTCTATTCTTTGCCATATGCATCGATCATATCTCTGCTGATATTGTTGAAAATGTTGTAATTGTTGAGAACACCGATAATGTGCTTGGATCGAGTCTTTAAAAGCTTAAAATAAGCGATTACTCAATGAAATTTACAATGCAAAGCGTCGTCTTCATTGGTGTGAAAAGATATTCACAATCATCAACTTAGTTTTCAAAAGAAAATCGCTCGGTTGAGTGCAAAATCTTCGATCCTAAAATTGAGCAACTGGATGATCAAAGCGTGTCTTTGAAAAGTCAAATCTCAAAATATGAACAAGAACTTTTAAAAGTTAAGCAGAATATGGTGTCATATTTGATTTACTCAAAAGACTCGACTTGAAGCATCAAACGAACTTGATCACTATCTTGCTCACACTAGAGATGTCATGAATTTTGTTGGAAATATTAGTTCGAAAATCAAGATCGATACACACTATCTCTAAGTTACGGAAATGTTAGGAAAGTATGAACAACTTCCGCCTCTTGTGATTAAGAGATTAGCACCGGTCACACTTAGTAATCGTGAACCTAGAATTCCAACGCCAAATCACAAGTTGCTAATGTGTTTCCCTCTCTTGAAAGCAGAATAGTTGCATCTTTTCCAAGCGTCCGCACTTCACGGCCTAGGAGCACTCAATCGAAGAATAGGAAGTTGCGACCTAAGAAAAGATCAATAAGGAATGCTAAAGTAGAAGAACACCCTAGGACTCTAAATAAAACTCATGTTGCTTCCACTATAGATGTTGCGTCGGCAAATGTAATACAAATAGTGATGTAATGAATGCTAAACCGTTAAGTACTTTTGA